>JAMWET010000472.1:57500-71207 GCA_024036415.1 Prochilodus magdalenae | reverse complement strand
AAAGCTACTTTAAGCCTCGTAAAATTAAAAGGGAGCCTTCTCTCAAGTGTGGCAGCAATCGCATTCAGATGGGGCGCTGGGGGGGGAGCCAAAATATTGCTACTGAATTAAACGTCAAAAAATCTTCCCGAGTCGCAGATATATCGTTCACAGAGGCTGCCTTTGATGAATGCGCTTAATCGAAACCTCCTGAAAGTTCCTCTTCCTTTTGTCCATAAAATGCAATGGGACACAAATCAGTTTTACTGTAGCCGGATAACAATGGGAAAATAATGCATCCTTCGCACCCAATAAATTGTTGCTTACGCCCTAACCAAAATCAATCCATCCCGGGCGGATTTATTAAAATCCCAGTCATATATCTTGGCCAATGTTTGTTCATCTGCTTTTTGATACATTTATATCACCTTTGTTATGGTCTAATGTTTTCCCTGTCACTGCAGCGTAAAATGGAAAAATCTATTTTGGGCCAATTTAATAATTAAAGAAGTGGAATCCCGGCGAGGTGGAGTAAATGGAATCGATAAAGATGGCCGTGTGCGGCCCCAGATAGCACCTTTCCCCTTGAGTTTTTGATTAACCCATCCGACAGCGAACTTGACAGCGATATACCACTGCCGGGTACGGGAGGGATTCCCTGAGGCCCTCTTTTTGTCTTTTCATAAACCTTTCTGGATATATTTGAAAGAGGTTTTATGGCTGTGCGTGTGCGGGTGTGTGTGTGTGCGGGCTCCTCGCCGTAGCGGTGCACGTGTGCGTTTGAGTGAGACAGGCTTAAGGGCACTGTATTTTACAGGCCTAATAACTGCACTGAGTCCATTTAGGAATATTCGACACCGTGTTGCCAGATCCCTACCTGAGGCTAGGAATTGATAGCCTCGCTGAACACAGCCTCGCCGCATCACGAACAAACCCGGCGCTCAGGCAATTAAGACGCGGCGCAAACGGCGTTCTCTCAGCGAGCACTTACCCGCTTGATATCTAAATCTGATTCTGGCGCTCGCCGCTGGTATCTGCCTTCCGATTCCGCAGAGCAAAGACGTACTCCTCGGTCCATCTGCTCGTTTGGACTAATGATTCGGGTGTGCTTGAAGTACAGGAATACAATACGCCTCATTGCTGCACATTGTCTTATTTACTCTTGATCAATTACCCAGCCCAGCCAGACTGGGCCGGCCCAGAGTCGGACGGCTTTGTGATTTATTCTAGGTGTTAAAAAATAATTTGTTTTGGATTGATTAACATTAATTAATTATGGTAATTATGCGGGATGAAAACAGATGTTCCCCTCTCCAAGACTAGACTTTAATTACTGCCTCATGGTTTCCCTAAAAACAACACCAAGTTCTTAATAACAGTTAAGGCCCTGGCAGGATCTCCGGCGCTGTCTGGAAGCACGAGTCCATTAGGCGCTCGTCTGAGCTGAGCACAGATATGCTTTAATGTTAATCAGCTCAGATGAGCTGCAGACCTAAACTGATGTGTGCAGTTATATTGGCCCACATGTATATACACTTGTTAGTTCTACAGTTGTATATTTGTTCTTATAAATTGTTGGCGTCTTTTTGCCATCTGTAGACTGTACTGGTACCGTTCGTTAGCCTCTGGGAGGAGCTGCTTTCTCGTAACAGAACTTGCATATTTAGCTGGGAGTCCTGGGAAATTCTTACCATTAAGGCTATATGGCTGTCGGTTACAGGCTGGATACCTTTAGGCTGTTATTGGTTAGGAGAGTTGACCATCTGGTGAAACAACACCAACATACCCAGTTCCTAGACAACACCCCTCATATACCTTAAGAGGAGGGGGGTGTTGGTTGGGGGCAGTGAAACAGGCTATCAACCCTGCTTCAGACAAGCACCAAGACTCAACTGCGCAACTGCAATGTACCGTCGCTGTCCAATGGAAACCCTGTATCTCCTTTTATCCATTTTTACTTTTATGCCTCATTTGAACACATCAGCTGCTGTTTACACTGAGTGAGAAACTCATGCTGAATGGACCCACAGAAATGACCCACAACTGCTTGGAAAGACGTCTGGTTCCATTGACTTACATTAAAGTTAAATGAGGTTTTTGGCCTCTGCTGTAAAGTTACCATGTTGGAGATACTTGTTTTTCATTGGACAGCGACGATACATATATATTTACTGTTTTCAGTCGCGTGTTTTTTCTAAAATGCGTTGTAAATGAGGGCCACCTTCAGAGTACTACAGATTTAAATAAAGGTTGATCGATTAATTAAACTCAAAATACAACAACACAACTGCACAATTGTGTTTTCAGCCCTGAGGTGATTCTTACAGTAGTGTTGAAAGGACAGGTGATGTGACACAGCGGTAAACATGCTCCCATCCTTTTGTGGATCATGTTGCAGGCATCATATTTGGAATAAGTGGATATTTATTATTTATTTATTGCCCTGTTGCACTATTTTCTTTAAACTGTATAGGCTGCAAAGAGAACTAAACATTTTCTCGGAGATCAGAACTGGAAGTGTGACATGAGGTGGAGAAACTCCATGTTCTCCTGACGCTTTTCCAAATCCTGCAACATGCTACGGTTTGTCCATTCTGTGAGGAGATGGCTGTCACATGGTCACCAGATATTCAATTCCATTTAATTCAACTTATTGCCTTTATACTCACACAGGTTCTGGTAGTGGTGTAGTCGTGTTCTGGTAGTGGTGTAGTCGTGTTCTGGTAGTGGTGTAGTCGTGTTCTGGTAGTGGTGTAGTTGTGTTCTGGTAGTGGTGCAGTCATGTTCTGATAGTGGTGTAGTCGTGTTCTGGTAGTGGTGCAGTCGTGTTCTGGTAGTGGTGTAGTTATGTTCTGGTAGTGGTGTAGTCATGTTCTGGTAGTGGTGCAGTCGTGTTCTGGTAGTGGTGTAGTTGTGTTCTGGTAGTGGTGCAGTCATGTTCTGGTAGTGGTGTAGTCATGTTCTGGTAGTGGTGTAGTCGTGTTCTGGTAGTGGTGCAGTCGTGTTCTGGTAGTGGTGTAGTCATGTTCTGGTAGTGGTGTAGTCGTGTTCTGGTAGTGGTGTAGTCATGTTCTGGTAGTGGTGTAGTCATGTTCTGGTAGTGGTGTAGTCATGTTCTGGTAGTGGTGCAGTCGTGTTCTGGTAGTGGTGCAGTCGTGTTCTGGTAGTGGTGCAGTCGTGTTCTGGTAGTGGTGTAGTTGTGTTCTGGTAGTGGTGTAGTCATGTTCTGGTAGTGGTGTAGTCGTGTTCTGGTAGTGGTGTAGTCGTGTTCTGGTAGTGGTGTAGTCATGTTCTGGTAGTGGTGTAGTCGTGTTCTGGTAGTGGTGTAGTCGTGTTCTGGTAGTGGTGTAGTCATGTTCTGGTAGTGGTGTAGTCATGTTCTGGTAGTGGTGTAGTCGTGTTCTGGTAGTGGTGCAGTCGTGTTCTGGTAGTGGTGCAGTCGTGTTCTGGTAGTGGTGTAGTTGTGTTCTGGTAGTGGTGTAGTCATGTTCTGGTAGTGGTGTAGTCGTGTTCTGGTAGTGGTGCAGTCGTGTTCTGGTAGTGGTGTAGTCATGTTCTGGTAGTGGTGCAGTCGTGTTCTGGTAGTGGTGCAGTCATGTTCTGGTAGTGGTGTAGTCATGTTCTGGTAGTGGTGTGGTCGCGTTCTGGTAGTGGTGTAGTCGTGTTCTGGTAGTGGTGTAGTCATGTTCTGGTAGTGGTGTAGTCGTGTTCTGGTAGTGGTGTAGTCATGTTCTGGTAGTGGTGTAGTCGTGTTCTGGTAGTGGTGTAGTCGTGTTCTGGTAGTGGTGTAGTCGTGTTCTGGTAGTGGTGTAGTCGTGTTCTGGTAGTGGTGTAGTCGTGTTCTGGTAGTGGTGTAGTCGTGTTCTGGTAGTCTGATGTAGTAGTCGTGTTCTGGTAGTGGTGTAGTCGTGTTTCTGGTAGTGGTGTAGTCGTGTTCTGGTACTGGTAGTGGTAGTGGTGTAGTCGTGTTCTGGTAGTGGTGTAGTCGTGTTCTGGTAGTGGTGTAGTCGTGTTCTGGTAGTGGTGTAGTCGTGTTCTGGTAGTGGTGTAGTCGTGTTCTGGTAGTGGTGTAGTTGTGTTCTGGTAGTGGTGTAGTCGTGTTCTGGTAGTGGTGTAGTCGTGTTCTGGTAGTGGTGTAGTCATGTTCTGGTAGTGGTGCAGTCGTGTTCTGGTAGTGGTGTAGTCATGTTCTGGTAGTGGTGCAGTCGTGTTCTGGTAGTGGTGTAGTCATGTTCTGGTAGTGGTGTAGTCATGTTCTGGTAGTGGTGTGGTCGCGTTCTGGTAGTGGTGTAGTCGTGTTCTGGTAGTGGTGTAGTCATGTTCTGGTAGTGGTGTAGTCGTGTTCTGGTAGTGGTGTAGTCGTGTTCTGGTAGTGGTGTAGTCATGTTCTGGTAGTGGTGTAGTCGTGTTCTGTGGTGTAGTCGTGTTCTGGTAGTGGTGTAGTCATGTTCTGGTAGTGGTGTAGTCGTGTTCTGGTAGTGGTGTAGTCATGTTCTGGTAGTGGTGTAGTCGTGTTCTGGTAGTGGTGTAGTCGTGTTCTGGTAGTGGTGTAGTCGTGTTCTGGTAGTGGTGTAGTCATGTTCTGGTACTGGTGTAGTCGTGTTCTGGTAGTGGTGTAGTCGTGTTCTGGTAGTGGTGTAGTTGTGTTCTGGTAATGGTGTAGTCATGTTCTGGTAGTGGTGCAGTCATGTTCTGGTAATGGTGTAGTCATGTTCTGGTAGTGGTGTAGTCATGTTCTGGTAGTGGTGCAGTCATGTTCTGGTAATGGTGTAGTCATGTTCTGGTAGTGGTGTAGTCGTGTTCTGGTAGTGGTGTAGTCGTGTTCTGGTAGTGGTGTAGTCATGTTCTGGTAGGCGCTGCCGGTGTGACCCGTTTGACAGCTCTAGGGTAAAAGCTGTTGCTGAACCTGGTGGTTCTGGCTCGGATGTTCCAGTACCTCTTTCCGGAGGTCAGAGGTTGGAACAGGGGATGGCTGGGGTGTGGGGGATCTGAGGACATGTTGACGGCTCTCCTCAGACGTCTCTTGTCGTAGATGTCCTGTATGGGTGGGAGGGCAGTTAATGATGATACCGAATAACCATGTGCATGTGCTGGTGTTCAGGTAACGTGTCTAGCGTGTCCAGGAGTGCAGATGGCAGGTTATACAGTACAGTGTAATAGTGCAGGTGAATAAACCTCTGATTTAACAGAAGACATTCAGTCCTCACCTGTCCTCCTCCCTCTTCCGGCCTCACAGGGAGGAGTTGAAGAGCCTGATGGCTCTCTGGACAAAGGATCTCCTGAGTCTGTCTGTGGGGCAGCTCTGTGACAGTAACCTGCGTCTGAACTTCCTCTACTCCTTTGATGATGGTGAGCATAATGATGATCCGATTTTCTCACCAGAGTCTTAGACGTGAACACCCTGTTTAGTACACGTCTCTTCATTCAGAACCTCATGCTCTCCTTCATTCCGTTCCGACTGGGTGTCCTCCAGCGTATCGCGCAGCCCCTTTTCCTCGGCGAGCGTCTGTCATCACAGGCTGCCACTCATTCGCTCCTCTTGTCTGTCAGCCTGTGATATGGTAATTCACCCTGGCCCACCGCAATAATGACCGGTCTACCGGGTGTGATTAAGCAGCCCCCTCTGCCGCGTGACCCGAAGAACCCACACACTCAGCTCCCCTGACCTCCACGTGACTGCCTGGAGGGCCTCGAGGCTCCTCTCATCAGCTCGCATGTGACTTGTGCATGAAGGCCGAGGTGGACGTTTTCTCTGAGAGCTTCTTGGCTTGTAATGAGCCCAGGCTGTTATAGTGGATGTGAAGGTGAGGGAGAAGAGAGAGGTGCTGTTTTACAAAGCATGGATTAAGATGCTGCTTAGGTCCTGCGAAGGCTCAGGAAGTTCGGTCTGCCTCCTGACATCCTCACCAGCTTCTACAGATGCACCATAGAGAGCATCCTCACGGCCTGCATCACTGTCTGGTACGGCAGCTGTACTGCCTACGACTGCAAGGCCCTGAAGAGAGTGGTGAGGACGGCAGAGTCCATCATAGGCAGCAAACTTCCAGACCTGCAGGACATCTACCAGCCCCACTGCCTCAGGACATTTACCAGTCCTGCTGCCTGAGAACATCTACCAGCCCCACTGCCTCAGGACATTTACCAGTCCTGCTGCCTGAGAACATCTACCAGTCCCACTGCCTGAGGACATCTACCCGTCCCACTGCCTGAGGATGTCTACCAGTCCCACTGCCTGAGGACATCTACCAGTCCCGCTGCCTGAGGATGTCTACCAGTCCCACTGCCCGAGGACGTCTACCGGCCCCGCTGCCTGAGCACATCTACCAGTCCCGCTACCTGAGGACACCTACCAGTCCCGCTACCTGAGGACACCTACCAGTCCCGCTACCTGAGGACACCTACCAGTCCCGCTACCTGAGGACACCTACCAGTCCCGCTACCTGAGGACACCTACCAGTCCCACTGCCCGAGGACATCTACCAGTCCCGCTACCTGAGGACACCTACCAGTCCCACTGCCCGAGGACATCTACCAGTCCCGCTGCCTGAGGACATCTACCAGTCCCGGTGCCCGAGGACATCTACCAGTCCCGGTGCCCGAGGACATCTACCAGTCCCGCTGCCTGAGGACATCTACCAGTCCCGCTGCCTGAGGACATCTACCAGTCCCGGTGCCCGAGGACATCTACCAGTCCCGCTGCCTGAGGACATCAACCAGTCCCGCAGCCTGAGGACATCTACCAGTCCCGCCGCCTGAGGACGTCTACCAGTCCCGCAGCCTGAGGACACCTACCAGTCCCACTGCCCGAGGACATCTACCAGTCCCGCTGCCCGAGGACATCTACCAGTCCCGCTGCCTGAGGACATCTACCAGTCCCGCTGCCTGAGGACATCTACCAGTCCCGCCGCCTGAGGACGTATATCAGTCCCGCCGCTTAAGGCCGTCTACCAGTCCCGCCGCCTGAGAACATCTATCAGTCCCACTCCCTGAGGAAAATCTAGAAGATCCGGTTGGACTGTAGCCGCCCAGCACACAACCTGTTCACCTTACTTCCATCAGGCATGAGGTACCGCAGCATCCAGGCCAGAACAAACCGAGTAATGAACAGTTTTTACCCACAAGCCATCAGGTTTCTGAACAAGCTGTGAGCCTTTCACCAACACCACCAATATCACCAACACCACCGACACCACCAATACAACCAATACCACCAACACCACCAATACCATCAACACCACCAATACCACCAACACCACCAATACAACCAATACCACCAACACCACCAATACCACCAACACCACCAACACCGCCAATACAACCAATACCACCAACACCACCAATACCATCAACACCATCAATACCACCAACCCCACTAACACCATCAATACCACCAACACCACCAACACCAACAATACATCAACACCATCAATACCACCAACCCCACCAACACCATCAATACCACCAACACCACGAACACCAACAATACCACCAACACCACCAATACCACCAACACCATCAATACCACCAACACCACCAATACTAACAACACCACCGCACTCAGACACTTTATTAATACTCTTATACATCACCGCTATGGACAACATCACTAAGTCAATTTAAGCAACAGGAATAGATTAATATACATATTTATTTTATAGCTCCGCCCTCTCTCAGACTATCCTTGTCTAATAATGTACATACACGTAGAGTATCAGTATAGTCTCACCACAAGCATTTCAATGCATAAATGTCCTGACATGTTGTGCAAATGACAAATAAACCTGAAACTTAAGTAATCCAGTCTTAAGATGAGGAGCATCATCATATGTTCCCTGTCACTTACTCTGGGATTTTTACCTGTAAACAGACTAAGTGATCGTAATCATGTGGACATATTTTTTAAGTGTGTCTTCTCAGGTTCTCCGTACCCATTGGATAAGGTACAGATGACAGCTGTGTACAGGGAATTAATGTAGATCATCTTAACGTTGAGTGTTATGCTAAAAGATGAAACCTGTTTGTTTGTTTGTGACATTCTTAAAGAACTAGCCTAGTAATTAATCCATCGCCAGAATTATGAACATTGTATTTGAAGGTCTTTATAAAGCCGTGTGTAGTAGGCAGACATTTCTCCACAAGGGGGCGCCATAAAGACACTTTAGCTGTATTTTCCACATGCATGTTTAATGCTAACACGTTGGTGTATTAGGAGTCGGCCGACATGTGGGCCAGGGCGAATTCAGACCCTGTTGATCTGTGCTAATAAACACATAGCTATTTGTCATTACTAAGTTACTTCCACATATGTAACTTGTAGAGTGACTGCATGTTGCTTGTTCCCAGATGTGTCGTTGGGAGGTTACATGTGAGCTAAGGACTTTAAGCTTCTCTAGATGTGCCGGTCCCTTTGGCCAGTCTCTATCAACTGACAGGAAATGTCACGGCGGAGAAGGTTGATCCAGAATTTGATCTAGAACAAATTTCTATCTCGTCTGACCCCCGGTTGCCCACCTCCCTCCCCTTCCTCGTGGCTCCTTCAGTAGCTTAAGTGCATGGATTTGCTGTTGAAGTTTGAGCAGGTTTGAAATTAAAATGTATTGCTCATTCTCAATGTATTGATTCACACCTCGCTGTGTCAATATTAACTTCAGCTAGTTTTCCAATAAGAAGTAAAGATCTGATGGTGGAGTGTCTCTCTCTCTCTCTCTCTCTCTCTCTCTCTCTCTCTCTCTCTCTCTCTCTCTCTCTCACTCTCTCTCTCTCTCTCTCTCTCTCTGCTCTCTGTGTCTTCCCCTGCTGTGCTGTTCTATAAAGCCACCTAATGTAGCTGCAGGAATGACAATCACGGAATAAAACCTTCATAGGATACATTCAGTTTATACTCCACCTGTACCGTGGCCCTTCTTTATCACTGTGTAAAAAGCACCTTTAATAATTATAATCTAACTAATAGATCAATTAGAATAAAATACATGTATCCACTTCAGTCAGAGTAGACTTCAATAGTAGCCATGTAAACACCTGTATCAGAATCGGAACGCATCAATAGTAGCCGTGTAAACATCTGTATCAGAATCGGAATACATTAATAGTAGCCATGTAAACATCTGTATCAGAATCGGAAAGCTTCAGTAGTAGCCGTGTAAACATCTGTATCCCAATCGGTAAGCTTCAATAGTAGCCATGTAAACATCTGTATCAGAATCGGAAAGCTTCAATAGTAGCCATGTAAACATCTGTATCAGAATCCGAAAGCTTCAATAGTAGCCGTGTAAACATCTGTATCAGAATCGGAATACATTAATAGTAGCCATGTAAACATCTGTATCACAATCGTAAAGCTTTAATAGTAGCCGTGTAAACATCTGTATCAGAATCGGTAAGCTTCAATAGTAGCCATGTAAACATCTGTATCAGAATCGGAAAGCTTCAATAGTAGCCATGTAAACATCTGTATCAGAATCCGAAAGCTTCAATAGTAGCCGTGTAAACATCTGTATCAGAATCGGAATACATTAATAGTAGCCATGTAAACATCTGTATCACAATCGTAAAGCTTCAATAGTAGCCGTGTAAACATCTGTATCAGAATCTGTAAGCTTCAATAGTAGCCATGTAAACATCTGTATCAGAATCGGAAAACATCAATAGTAGCCATGTAAACATCTGTATCACAATCGTAAAGCTTCAATAGTAGCCGTGTAAACATCTGTATCAGAATCGGTAAGCTTCAATAGTAGCCATGTAAACATCTGTATCAGAATCGGAAAACATCAATAGTAGCCATGTAAACATCTGTATCACAATTGGAAAGCTTTAATAGTAGCCGTGTAAACATCTGTATCAGAATCGGAATACATTAATAGTAGCCATGTAAACATCTGTATCAGAATCGGAAAGCTTCAATAGTAGCCGTGTAAACATCTGTATCCCAATCGGTAAGCTTCAATAGTAGCCATGTAAACATCTGTATCAGAATCGGAAAGCTTCAATAGTAGCCATGTAAACATCTGTATCACAATTGGAAAGCTTCAATAGTAGCCATGTAAACATCTGTATCAGAATCGGAATACATTAATAGTAGCCATGTAAACATCTGTATCACAATCGTAAAGCTTCAATAGTAGCCGTGTAAACATCTGTATCAGAATCGGTAAGCTTCAATAGTAGCCATGTAAACATCTGTATCAGAATCGGAAAACATCAATAGTAGCCGTGTAAACATCTGTATCCGTATCAATATCCGTAACCGTATTGCAGCATATTTGTTTATATAAGTCTGTGTACATCCACTTTTGTACCGGACCACCGTGTGCACGAATGATGAGAAATCAATAAATCCATAATTTCCACATTTAAATATTTCACCAAAATGATTGAATTATTACTTCTAGTAAATGTTGGTATATATAGTTATCAGTATCATCAGTATGAGACGCTAGTTCTGTTTAGTGGACCACTAATTAGCCATGTGTTCAGGTTTTTAAGCTGGTTTTGATCATACAGATATGCCATCATGATGAATAGCAAACCTGTCGGTGCACGTATTGTACGATCAGGTTAAACCCTACGCAACTTCCATATGTAATTTTTTACATGTCTGATATAATCAGACTCTATTTGGAAATCTAGTGGCCTTCCAATCCATGCATTATACTTAGTAGCCCAGCATCATAAACCCGGAACATGATGAAGTGCTGAAGTGTTCTAGTTCCCCGACAAGTGTGTACATATTGAAGTGTCTCTCTACAATCTTTATTAAACACCCATCTGCTTTTACTCCCGGCCTCCCTCGCTCCCTCCGGTGCAGTGGCCCCGTCAACCTGCTCCTCCCCCCTTTCTCATTGTCAATACCTATCTAATTCTACTTTAACAACAGTAATTGGCTGATAGAGTAGAGGTATAGATTTGCTTTCCTGATGACTCCTTGACTTCTTTTTTCCATTGGTAATTCTAATAGAATTCCAAATCCTCGTGCGCTCTGATTGTGCCATGAGTAGGTCAACAGTTATGTCAAGGTCCTATTGGAAACTTCACATCTAACATCTTAATTTAGACTTAGCTATCTCCCCCCTCCCTCCTCCCCACCTCCCCATCCTTCTCAGCTAGCCCTGTATGAGCAATTGCGAGTGGCCTCCCCTCTCAAGCTGAGACGCTCATTCCATTATTACCAAATTCATTTAATTCAGCGACATTCAATTTTTTGCATGTGAATTATTTGGCCGGGGCCATTATCGGAGCCGTTCCTGTCGGCAGCTGAAGGATTATAGATTTGATCTCCATACAGCTGGCACCTTCTGGGAGGGGACCGGGTGAGCGCCGCTCATTTGTTTTTATTTATAGGCTTTTGAATTGAATTTCTGATCAATGACGGAGGGTGGCTTGCACTCGCGCGCTCCGTTTCAAAAGTGAAAAGGGGAGGAGAGAGAGAGAGGGAGAGAGAGAGAGAGAAAGAGAGAGAGAGAAGGCCCTGAGGAAGACGGAATTGATTATATCTTTGTGCAGGGGACTAAGTTTCGTAACAAAGCCGTACACTGTGCCGTCCAAAAATAGCTGATCCACAGCTGGCCATGGGAGCAGTTACCTTGTGAGGAGAGTGAAGGGCGAGCGGGGTTGTTCTTTGGGCTTGTGTGCACACTGTAGCCTATGGAACCTTCTCCTTTGGGGAGCTGAGTTCATTGAATCATGCAGAACGCCACGCTGCGTTGCTAACAAAGTGGCTTTATAACCACCAGCTCTTCATTTGCAAGGTCGTTTACTTGCTGCCGTAGACCCCGAGAGTGGCTCTGATGAAATAACGGTTTCTGAAACGCATTGCTAGCTTAGCGCAGTAGTGTAGCTCGTAAGCTCCACAGTAGCGTAGGCCTTCAGAGTCCCGACTCCACGTTTCACATTGAGTTCTTACATAGGCTTATATGAGCCTTTCTTATACTACAGCATGACATCATCTTCCTAAAGGAATTCTGGAAAACCGCAATGCTAGTTATGCTATTAATGAAGGAAATCTAATATTTAACATAACGGACAATAGATCACGCTAACTGGCTGCCACCGGCGTTCATACCTTGTTAGCCCCTAGCCTGAAAGATCTAAAGCACCTCGCCACTCTGCGATATTAACTAGTCATCTCCTCGCTCGTATTATGATCCATCTACTCCTATAGCTCACAGGGCAGCCTGAACCCGGTCTGGTAACAAGGTCAGCCGCGAGAACCGGCTCCACATACGCCAGCTTAATTTCCCTTTTTACAGTAGCTCTTTCTGCTTCCCCCCTCGTTTCGTTTCCTTTGCTCCGCTGGTGCAGAGCAGCTCTTAGTAAGCATCACTTCATTAGGTCAGCCTGCAGGCGTGAAGGGTCCACTCATTACTGCACACGCCACAACCGCCATCCAACCCCCCCGCAACCACCCCCAAGCTGATGGCGACTAATGGGACAGCACCTAGAGTTAAGGCCCCGATAGAAGTCATTTTCCGATTCCTCAATAATTAATGTAGTCAGACGTTTGGAAAATGTTATTGGTCTTGAGTCAGTGGGGCAAAAAGGGTTTTTGCTGACAGTGCTCTCTCTCTCTTTCTCTCTCTCTTTCTCTTTCTGTGATTTCCTTTTGTTTCTATCTGTCCGTCTCACGCTTCCCCTCTCCCTCAGCTTGGAGAAGATCATACTCAGATGGGGTGAAAAGGTAAATTAGGTTGTCATGCTAATTTAGTGTCAGGTGACTGTGTAATTGAATGCATAAGGGAGGCAGCGTAGGCAACCTGAACTTGACCTAGCTAAAACGAGCTGACCTTGACCCCCCCTACTCCTTCCACACACGCACACACACCCTTTTGCACCAGCGCCCGCCGCTTTACTCGCGCGCCGCCCCTCAAGATCCACAAGCTAGAGGTCAGCAAATTAAGCCAATAAATCTCTTCGCCCTCTCTGTGGCTTTCAGCAGCGTTAACATTAACGCAGGGCGTTTGCAAATCTGAGCGCGTCTGTCTGGGTGGAGAAGCGTGTTGTTCCTATTGTTCAGTTTAATAGCTTGTGTGTGTTAGGAGTCGTTATCAGGTGCCTACTGTACCTGGGGTACCGAGATGGGTGCGGGAGTACTGTGCAGAAGCAGGGAGGGCAGGGATGGAGGAAGGTGTTTTAATCTGGGGTGCTAAAATGTTAAGCAGCATACTGTATATACGCTCATCATCAAAACAGTAGCTGCTAACCCTAACCCTAACCCTAGCTAACCCTAGCTGGAATAGCACATTAGGAACCTCTACATATACACCCTCTTGGCACCTAAACTGGTTTGTGATTTTGCGACAAGCCCAAAGTTAGGAAAGCGGTCTGGCTTGTTAACTTACATGGTGCACGACTACAGCAGGCTTTGAAAAACAAGGAGTCAAATATGAAGCTGCAACTCCACTCTAAAATGAGCACACACGGTACTTTAATATACGGTACTTTACTATACGGTACTTTACTATAGGGTGCTTTACTATACGGTACTTTAATATACGGTACTTTACTATACGGTACTTTACTATAGGGTGCTTTACTATACGGTACTTTAATATACGGTACTTTACTATACGGTACTTTACTATACGGTACTTTACTATATGATACTTTACTATATGGTACTTTAATATACTGTACTTTAATATAGGGTACTTTACTATGTGGTACTTTACTATACAGTGCTTTACTATATGGTACTTTACTATATGGTACTTTACTATATGGTACTTT
>JAMWET010000472.1:42500-55000 GCA_024036415.1 Prochilodus magdalenae | reverse complement strand
CCGGAAACACCTAGCAGTGCCTAGCTGTCCATTAACCCTTCCAGACCACAGTCATTATGGGATATGAAGTTATACAGTTGTTATAAAGGACTAAGCAGACTCACACTGTCAGGTCAGAGTGTTAACTGAATGTGAATGTAACTCATAATGTAAGTGTGTCACTAATAATTGAGAAATTACACCATAACCTTTATTAGGGTTTACTCATATATACGAGTCCTGATATTAGATAAACACATATATTGTTCCGGATGTACAGTTATGTGCTAAAGTGTGGGCCCCCCATATATTTATTATTGACTGCCTGAGATAAACAAAATCTACACCTTCTACAGAGAACACGCGCTTTATTAATTAGCAATATTATCATTATCATAAATATTATCATTAATACATTTGTAATTATGTAATTATTATTATTAATTCACAATTATTGCTTGTTTGCTGAATTTAACACACACATGTATATATATATATATATATATATATATATATACATATATATACGGTATATTGGGACAAATGTGCGTTTGTCAGATTATGTGTGTTATTATATATATATTTTTAATGATATATTATATTTAAATAAAACATCCCTGACGACTCTCTTTATAATCACACAGCAAACTTCTTTAATTTCTGTTTTGTTTTTCCTCTGACAGTCTTAATCTGAGAGTTTCTGTGGATCTGTAAAACATATTACATCTATATTTCTTATTTATTTCACTATTAGAGGTATTAGTTTCTATAATGCTGCTTATAGACCAGGTTTAAAAGAGTCATCATGTGTATATATTTAAATGTATAATCAATTTAAATATATATATTTATATTATATGTCGCTGGTGTTACCGTACTCCTGCGGCAATATCAAAGGCTTTTTATGCAATATAATTTTATTACCAGCTCATTATTATGAATGAAGTCAGGTGATGTCACCAGGCCCATTTTTATTTAAAAATTGGAGACTTTTTGTTTTTTTGAGGTAACACCAGTGACATCATTCCTGGTGACCAAGTTTCATTATGTATAGTTTTCATTAAAGATGGAAGTTTCCGTAATGACCCATGGGCACCCAACGCACTGAATGACTAGGAAAGGACAGACGGGGAATTATGGGAACTCTATGTGTCACATACTGTAGTGTTTGGCTGGTAGTGAATCAATCAGGAAATAATTCAGGCCATGTTGGAGTTTACACGTGTCTCTGTCAGATTTTAAAAAATTATAAAAAAAACCAAAACAAATACTGTTAATGGGCATTTGATGGTGGTAGATCCTCTAGCTAGCACATCACATATAACGCATAAGATGGCACTGACTCAGACTCCCAGTCACAGCATATGGCAGCGTAGTAGAAACTTACCTCCCTTGTTTACTAATACCCTTTCAACCTCGTTAGTGTAGATAATTAAAAGTTATATACTACATATAGCTATATTGTGTGTTCACTGTGAGTCAGTATCGGCACCTCTGTATCAGGAATGCTGGAATAAGTTGCAGTGCAGTCGCAGGGAATACCATAATTAATAACATGTCCATTCTCCACCATGCACTGTCACAGCTCCATGAGGCACACCTCCAGTGTTGAGTTGGGGTTGGCAGGTAGTGCACTTTTGCTCTATGTATGTCTGTGTATTGTTCTCTCTAGGTATCAGCACTGGCCCCTGTTTGGACAGTGTCTGAGCTCATGGCAGAGTCTAACCTTCCTGTACTAGCTGGGAATATCATCCAGCGGAACACTGAGCACGGCTGTAAGTCGCTCTGGATAAGAGCGTTTGCTAAATGCCTTAAAATAGAAATTGTAAATGTGAATGTAAATGTACTGGCATTGCAGTAGAGCTTTTACCACCTGGCCCACTGTGCAGTACTCTAAACTCTTTAGTTGTGCTGTAGAAGCTTTAGAGGCGAACAGCTACAGCCATACAGTACAGAGCGTTTAGTTTACCTGCTGACACGCGTGCCTGCTTTTCCATATGCACCGCGTACCAGCTGCCTGTAGCTACAGCACCGGGTTTAGATTAATGGAGCCATGTGGATGGAGTAGATCCACTTCGCCTGCCTGTCACACCAAACTCTCTCTAGGCCAATTAATTATGATGGCCTAGTTATGATGTTTAATTGTGGTGATTTATAGTGTAAATAAACACGTTTGTAAGAAGCTTGATCTGAAAAGCCCCCCCCCCCTCCACTCCCTCCCCCCCTTGTTGTTTGTTGTTTCAGTTTTGTTTGTTTATCTCTGAGAGACGCGAGCCCAGAATATCTTACAGAAAGAAAAAAAAGCTTTCGCTCATTTAGAGGGGCTCAGGGAGAAAGCGTGGGGGGGTTGTTGGGGGGTTGGGACTTTGTTACAGATGATTTTAAGCCACACAGATTAGTGGCTTGAGGAGCTGTCACGTCACTGGCTGTCAACAGTTGCACAATTGAAGGGGGTCCTGGCGGCTGGAGAGCGGCGCGCCCGTAGCCCAGCGGAACGGTGTGCTGTGAATTGCAAATGGAGCAGAGTTAATTTTCCACAGCGGCCTTGTCCTACTATTACACCGTGCTGGTCTAATTACCCAGCCCGCAATCTAAATGGAAGGCTCTTTCTCCTATGTAGGCCACGACGGTCTCCTTAAGTCACCTGGTTCCTTTACATAATGTCTGATCACACTTCTAGGTTAATTAAAAGTCCCACCTCGCTCCTCTTTCTGCGCTGTGTTATCCATAGGGTAGTTGGGAGCACTGTGTGAAGGTGGTTATGTGGTTACAGTACATCTTTAGTGTACGTTCTTTTGATCCTGCTGTTATTATATTAGGTTTGTTTGCTGAACTGAGTATTTAAATAAGGCATATCATCGCTGTCCAATGAAAAACATGTATCTCCATTTTTGTCCATTTTCACTTTTCATGCATCATTTAAACACAGTTTGGTTTGGTGAAATGTCTGGTTCCATTGACTTACATTATAATTACACGAGGTTTTTGTCCTCTCCTGTAAAGTTTCCATTTTGGAGATACTTGTTTTCCTTTGAGCACATATAAAACATTTGCATTGAAAATATATATATGTATTCCAGTTTTGGGCCGATGCTGATAGGCGCTATTTTCTATTTACTGGTCTGTTGATGCCAAAACATAAACATTTATAAAATGTAGAATTACAGAGAAATTTGTATTTTACATATTACATCATATACCGCTCGGTATCTCAGCGTGGCTTAAATTCTAAGCATCATTGTCAAATTCCCTAATTCACTCAGCCCGGGAAAGTTATGGCTATAATCCTGTTAGGGCACAACGTTCTCCTGGCACCACAGGTGGAAGGCAGGAGTATGCAAATGTAGCCAGCGTAAAATAATTATTTGCAGATGGTGATATGATTCCTATAGAATTGTCAGAAATTGCTAGGTAATTTATTTAATATATTTATATACATTATAACACATATATATTATAATTTATTTGTATATAATATATTAGATTTTCCTTTTTTTTTATTTGACCACCACACAGGATGTGCCTATACATCTGCATGTGCAAAGCTTACATAGAAATACTGTATTTCTGACTTTATGTATTGAATAAGTTGTGGTAGTTCATTTCATAGGCTACTTAGCGGTTTGCTAACTCACATATACCTAAAACTCAACGATAAATCGCTAAGTAAACTTTGGCCATCAGGTAATCGTTTAACCCGTAGGAGCCTCAGTTATTAACAGAAATATTAAATAACAGATATATGCTTTCTAATTTTTCCACCACTTTTAAGTATAAGTAAGTATAAATGGAAATGCAAATATATGGATTTTAATTTGTTATTGTATGAAGAAAAGTTATTTTGTAGAGCTGGGCAATATTTGTAGTTATTTGTAAAATATATAAAATGTAAATATGTAATTATATATTATATAAATCAACACTATATACCTTTCTGAGCACATTGTGGATGTTGTCAGTACTCCCCAATACTCCCATCTACATGTCTGACTATAAAGGAAGTATTTTACAGGTTTGCGTATATAATAAACAAGTTAGTATGAAATTAAGTCTGCTTTTTTAATATTATTAGTGACCTACGTTCGACCATTCCAGCAGAATTCTTCATTAACACTCAGATCCAGATAAACCGTGATAATGGTTGATCATGTGTGGCGGAGAGAATGCGAGAGGGAAAAGAGAATTAGTGTGAGTGAGGTGGACAGTCCCCCTGGCCAGCAGGCCGGACGGGGCAGGGGCGTGACCTCGGCGGACGACCCCCTCCTCATCATTTCCACAGCCGGGTGACGCCGGCAATTACGGCCGCCACTGCCGGCCATGTGCAGCCGCGGCGGCAAAAGGCCCCGGTGATGAATAGCAAATGGCCGGCACCCCAGCGCAGCACTCCAAACGCAAATAAATCTTGCCATGTAATAATGACAGGAAGCAGGGAGAAGACTGGCAGCTATAACAAGGCAGCCGGTGTCACCCACTTACGCCGGCCTTTCCTGATCCATCATCGCCTGGCAGGCCGCGCACTAAGGTGAGCCGGACACGCGGGCCTGAAAGAAGGATGTGTTGTTTGCACTGGAGCGTCCAGCCAGTCCCATCTGGCACACCGTAAATGGGATTTTTTCCCCCCCTCCCCCGACAACCTCTCCACCCCCCTGTTCTCTGACTGGAACTGTCTGTCATACCTCAGGATGGTATCGTCCACAGAGTGGGACACCACACCTCACGCGTACAGTGGACCTGTGTTGTGAACGTTAGAGGGCTGTCATACTGCTGCTTGTAGAACCGGGTGGCACCACGTGGTCAGCATTTCGACAGGATCTGAATTAGACTGGGGCCACAACCGATACCACGCTAGAAGTTCTGGCACGCTTGTTTCTTTACATAGTATACCATATGTCATGCTAACGTTTGGACGAGTATTGCTATCGTGACCTGTGAATTTCAGTCCTTTGACCTGCGTCATTGTAGCTGGTCGCTGTTCTGACAGTGTCTATGACGGCTTAGCAGTGTTGTGTACTTTCGCTTGTTTGTTAACCATGCCCAACGAGGGAGCAGCACAGCATCGCTAACCTAGCATCGCTAACATAGCATTGCTAACATAGTAGCGCTAACCTAGCATCGCTAACATAGCATTGCTAACATAGCAGCGCTAACCTAGCAGCGCTAACCTAGCAGCGCTAACATAGCAGCGCTGAGTAAGTGTCTTGGCCAAGGGCATAAACAGGGACACCTAGTCAGTGTTGCGATTGGCTCTAGGCTACCAGCCACTGGTCTTGTCTGAAGCCTTGGCTGTTCTCTTCCTCACACTTCCACTCATTCATTTTAATACAAAGGTTTCGAAATTTCTGTTAGAGATTAATATACAGTTTTAATACTGGAGTATTTCACCATATCGTTTGTTTATGGATACAGGCAACAGGCATGCAGAGGCCTGGGAATAAGAGGATCACCTTACTGGCTCCTGCTGACACACGCTCCGTCCATTCCTACCTTACTGGTTATCATTGCTTGTGAGGCATCTGCTGCTAGGCTAGCAGAAACAGACAGCCAGTCATCAAGGCAGAGCATTTTAGTACTAGCCGATTGTTGATTACTGGCGTGCATTGAGGGTAGTTACTGTAGCATCGCTGTCCAAACCAAAACAAGTATCTCCAAAACGGCAGCTTTACAGGAGAGGCCAAAAACCGAATTTGATTTTAATGTAAGTCAATGGAACCTGACGTCTTCCCAAGTAGTTTTGGGCCGTTGGTTTATTTATCATGTAATTTTACACAGCTTAAAAACTTCCTAACTACGTGTTTGACTATTAAGGAAGACTAATTTGCATAAAGTCTAATAACACACAAGTGAATATGAAATTATATCTGCCTATTTAATAGAATTAATGACGTACGTTTGGCCTGTCCAGCAGAATTCTTTATTCTCTCTCTGATTTAGATATTTGAATAGCAAAAAATGGTTGATTGTATGTGGCAGAGAGAAGGAGAAGGAGAGAGGAAAAGGGCGACTTTACAGGAGAGGGCGAAAAATGTCATTTTAATGTAAGTCAATGGAACCTGGCGTCTTCCCAAGCCGGTTTGGGCCATTTCTGTCCATTGGTCCATTCATCATTAAATACACAGTTACTACACGGTGTAAACAGCAGCTGCTCTGGTATAAAAGTGAAAACGGACAAAAACTGGACATAGATGTTTCTGATTGGACGGCAGCGATATTTAACTGCTTAATGAGTTCCACAATGAATTCCATTAATTTACCTTCCTGATTGGCAGCTTTGAGTCTGTACATCAGACCAGAAAGTCCAAATGGGCCCATGTGTATATTTAATAACTACATTCCAATCAAAATAAAACATCTGTGCTTCTACGTACGAACCCAGATCTGATGTAGACTGAGTGCAAAGAAGTTGAAAATGATTCATATTAATATTATTAATTTGATGATTTCTTTTGATTTTCATTTCCTGATCACCTGAACTTCTAAAGGTCAGACTCTTCATGGAGCTTTGGGCAGATCACATCATCTCTCCCTAATCATGATCTACTCACAGCCACATAAACGTGTCTTCTCAGGTGTGGAAAAAAGACCCTCCTCTCTTATCGCTGATGCGGTTCCCACGTGCCGTAATCTGGAATGCACTTTTGTGGTCAATAATGTGAGTAATAGACCCTCAAAGTTAGCGTAGCAGTTGCTATAACCTCCTGACACCGGGTCTCATCAGTGACCTTCTGGTCCCGTGCTTGGACCCCGGCGTGCCTCCTCTCCTCGCGGTGCGGAGTGCTATAATAAATCTTCGCCTCCCTCATGCAGATGGTTGCGTGGGTGAGAGGCCGTTGGAGCAGGACCGCTCGATGGCCCGTCTCTCTCCCTCTCCCTCTCCTTCTCTCTCCCTCGCTCCCTCTCTGGGCTCGGATGGGCCGTGTAAACAGGGATGTCAGGAGCTGCGGATCTCTCCAGCTGAAAAAGCAGGCAATTTGTTTCGGCGCAGTCAGAGGCTTGTTCCGTGGCCTATTTTTGGAAGCCCCTTCGGTGGCCTTACCATACGTTTCCACATAATTTATGGTGGCACTGTAACATATGGACTTTTCATCATTGTCCAGCCCTGAACTCCCCCTTGAATGTTGGGTTTTCTGCGCCTGCTCACTCCGCGCCCCCTTCTACCCCCCACCAGGAACACACTCTGCCTCTCGGTTCTCCTGCCATCTCACTCTTCTCCTCTCAGCCTCAGTCCAAACTTCCTTAACTACTTTCCTTCCTCTGCTTTCACTGGAAACAGACCCCACGTCTCGTACCGGACGCTCTTAAATATAAACGCCCCTCTTGTATCTGGGCTTCTCTGCATTTGGTGTAGAACCTTTACCCCTTGTGTGAACTAGACACTCCAGTTCTAGACCCTTTATAGCATTGCTCCTATGGACCCTTAGCTTGTACGACTGCAGCATCATGTCAAGGTCCACCAGCACTGCAGTGATTTAGATGTTTATGCCATGTGTAATAAACACAGGCCATCCTCCACGTTCACACTGCCGTTAGTACATTTATAACATCCTTGTTGGCCCGTGTTTCCGTGGTAGCTAGCGGTGAAAAGCTCCAAGTGCAATATGCTCTTCACCTGCTGCCGTGTTAACACACCCTGCTAATTAAGCAGCGCCAGGCACTCATGAGATCCATCAGTAGAATGTTGGCGCACGATCTGCCAGCGTTTACATGACTGGTGCATGAAACAGCTCTGTCACTGACATGAAAGGAGGCGATTCACGTCTGGCACGCTGGCAGACTCCGGCCCACGTAAGAGGGAAAGGTCTTCCTGATGCCCGCCGCTAGCTGCATGTGCATAATAGTTACTGATTGTTAAATTTATATATATATATATATAATCTATATATAGACCAAGGTCATAATGCATTCACTGATTTAGTCATGCATTGTCTGCATCATTTCAGTGACGATGCAATTATGAATTGAAAAAATAATAATAATAATAATTCAAAAAAGTTTTGAAAATTCCAGAATTCTTAATTGCAGCATCTCTAAAACTGTGCAGATCCAAGGACATAATGCATGTACTGATTTGTATATTTATTATTTATATTTATATATCTATATATCTACTGAAGTGTCAGTTTATTTGAATAAGCCTAATTTTGAATAGATATAAAGTAGTATAATGGCACAAAAAATTAATATAGCAAAAATATATATAGTCGCAGCTTAATTTAGATATAGAAAATTTTATTCCCAATGATTTTAGACCAGTTAAACTGAATACCCAGCATAAATGTAAGTTAATACAGTAACAATGTTAAAATATTAAACATTAAATATAATATTAAATATCATAGTCACTATTAAAATCACTTCAGAAGCACAAACACTGAAATATTATTCCTTTCTGTCCACAAATGTCTCATTATAGCAAACAAAAAAAAATTATATGAAAATGATAATTTATAATTTCATTTACCACATAATATTTACATTAACATTTATTTTACTGTTAGATTAAAAAGAACAATATTTAATTTTTCTGTTCAAATTTACTACAAAGATTAGATGTTTTTTTGTGTATATGTATATGTATTCAGATATTTGGAAAAAAAGGGAATAATAATGCATGGAAAACAGTAAATTTAGTGTGTAAGTGAGGTGAATAAAGGGGGTTTGGTTTTTTATTTGCTCTCGCTGCACATCATGTGATTAACGCAGTTTGACAGTATTTATAGTGTCCTCATGCTTGGTCAGCCCCCCTCTGCCTCGAAGGTTTCATATTACACTAATGGTCCATATAATTCCGTATGTAAAGCTTCTAACTAGTGTACTTATTCTCCTCGGAAGGGGCCCAGGGATGGATGGAGGCGGGAGCCCGGAATGCAGCGCCGGTACAGTAAGTTATGTATAGTGAATGGATGAGACATGTTACTGGTGCTGCCGCCTCTGTCACCTTAAAACCGTAAACTGCTCAGACAGCGTGACAGTGTGTCTTTGACTCATGTTCCTCACCGTTATAAGCATGAGCTATTGAACAGAGCGAGCGGCCGCACGAATAAGACTTTGATATCTGATGTGAAATTCAATGACTGGGAAAAAAGAGTTTTCAGGTCACACAGACACTCGCATCCCCCAGCCCAAGGTCATAACGCCGTCCCTGATTCGCCATGCACTTTGTCTGCACTGTTTTAGAGCTGCTGCAATTAGGAATTCTGGAATTCTCAACACTTTTCAATTAGAAAATAAAAGTGTTGGGAATTCTGGAATTCCTGAGTGCAGAGTCTCTGAAACTGTGGAGACAAAGTGCATGGCGAATCAGGGGATGCGTTATGACCTTGGACTGGGTCCGGAATGCAGTCACTGTTTTTGTCAGGAGCTTCGTCTGCACAGTTTTAGCTACAGAGATGCTGGAATTAGGAATTCCGTAGTTTTATCCCTCTTCTATTGGGATAAAAGTGTTGAGAATTCTGGATTGCTGATTGGAGCAAGACTGAAGCACATGACTAAATTAGTGAATGCATTATAACCTTGGACTGGGGTGCACTTTATCTGCACATAGAGATGCTACAATTAGGAATTCTGGAAATATTAAGACTTTTTTTCCAATTGAAAATGGTAAAGAATTCCGTAATTCCTAATTACATAATTTCTGGTGATCATTCCTGTGTTAAGAATTCCGTAATTTCCTAATTACATCATTTCTGATGATCATTTCTGTGTTAAGAATTCCGGAATTCCTAATTACATCATTTCTGATGATCATTTCTGTGTTAAGAATTCCGGAATTCCTAATTACATCATTTCTGATGATCATTCCTGTGTTAAGAATTCCGGAATTCCTAATTACATCATTTCTGATGATCATTTCTGTGTTAAGAATTCCGGAATTCCTAATTACATCATTTCTGATGATCATTCCTGTGTTAAGAATTCCGGAATTCCTAATTACATCATTTCTGATGATCATTCCTGTGTTAAGAATTCCGGAATTCCTAATTACATCATTTCTGATGATCATTCTTATGTTACGAATTCCGGAATTCCTAATTACATCATTTCTGATGATCATTCCTGTGTTACGAATTCCGGAATTCCTAATTGCATCATTTCTGATGATCATTTCTGTGTTGAGAATTCTGAAATCACTGAATGCATTAACACCTTGTACTGGGGGGTGCAGGGTGGTGTGGGATGCAGTGCATGTTGTCCTCACTGTATCAGAGATGCTGCAATTTGGAATTTTGAAATTAATATCACTTATTTTTACAATTAAAACCGGTTAAGAATTCCGTAATTCCTAACTGGATCATTTCTGAAACTAAGCAGACAATATGCATGACAAAATCAGTGACTGCATCTCCCGACCCAGTCCAAGGTCATAGTGCTCCACTGAGTTAGTCCTGCGCCTTGTTTCAGAGACGCTGCAAAAGAAACTGTTTAGAATTCCTAATTCCTCATAGCAGCACGGTGGAAAACCTCAGTGGTTAACTGAAACTATGGTATTTGCTTTGTCTGAGCTGCCCGTGATGCAGATCAGCCAGTGGCACATTCTGTATATGGTTATATTTTAACTTTTTAAGAAATCATTCCTAAATTGATATTATATGATCAAAGCAGCTGATTAGCATTTTGATACCGTGACTTTTTATATGCAGGATTTATCTGTGTGGTTAAGGTGTGTCAGTATTACCCGGAAAAGCTCTATTTTATATTATTTTATAATTGTATTAATTGTATTAATTTATAATGTATTCAAATATTTTAATAAATCAAATAATGTGTTTTTTTTGCTTACCTTTTTTAATCAAACCTATTAGATGAGTTATGCAGTAATCCTGGCTATCTGAGTCGAATATGCACAGAGCTGGTTTTACATTAGACACTAGAGGCAGCTTGAATTCCGTTTATATAAGCCTATAACAGCAGAGCAATGATGGTGTTTGTACAGTTATACCTGCACCTCAATCAGAAGAGCATCCTCAGTCATGCCTCATATTGCTGATGATCTTGATAATGCTAATCTCAGTAAACCCTGTCTCACACTGAGCATATTTAAACATGCTTTAATGAGATTTGATTTTTCCCATGTCCTGTGTGTTGTTTCCTTTCTGCTATGGCTGAATGACATCTTTCCCCTGACTTTGAGCCGGTCGTGGGTCCTTTCAAATCATCAGCGAGCAAGTCCCATTAAAGCACTAAAAGTTGTGCATTGTTGTTTATGCCTCGCAAAAGGCAGAGGCAGTGGAGGCGAGCCTCTGATAAATCTTCCTGTTTTGCGGCGCTATTGATTATTTCTGGCCGAAAGCTCCCCCGAGAACATCCTCTGTGTCTTTACTGTCATTCATCCGCATCAATATATCCGCTCCCCGTTTTTATGCCACCAATCAAAAGCAAGGTTCCTCTTGTGAAAGCCGGCCGTGACGACAGCTTCCTTCTCCAGCGTGCTGGTAAACAGGCCTGCCTGTGGAGTTACAGTGGCCATGCACAAAGCAATCATTTATATGGAAGGAGAGGAGAGGGTTTGCTTTTGTTTTTGGTCGGTGCGGGGGGTACGGGCACAAGGCGGGATGGGGGGGGACGCAGGGTTGTGCGTGTGGGGTGCAGATGCATGAAGTGATGCATAGAGAGATGCCCCAAGAATGTGGCTGGATTTGAGGGCTGGGAAAAGTGAGGATGGCTGTGGAATGAAAAAAATACAGAGAGATAAGACGGGGTGTGTGTGTGTGTGTGTGTGTGTGTGTGTGTGTGTGTGTGTGTGTGTGTGTTTGTGTGTGTGTGTGTGTGTGTGTGTGTGTGTTTGTGTGGGTGTGTGTGTGTGTGTGTGTATGCACGTGTGTGTGTGTGTGTGTGTGTGTGTGTGTGTGTGTGTGTGTGTGTGTGTGTGTGTGTATGTGTGTGTGTCTGCGTGTGTGTGTGTGTGTGTGTGGGTGGGTGTGTTGCAGTGTGACTCATGCTGCCCTCAGTTAGCCAGCAGAGGCCACTCACAGCATGTCATACAGCTGACAGTCAGATGCTACACTCTGCTTTGACTGTGCCCTGGCACACATGCAGAAACACCCTCAGTCTGTCAAACAGGTATGCCCTCGCTATGCCAGCACCATCGTGACAAGTGCTTGTGCAGAATCTTGATCCACAATATCCACACCTCAATATCCATGCCTCAATATCCACACCTCAATATCCACACCTCAATATCCACGCCATAATACATGAGATTTTTTTTTTTTTCAAAATCGTGCCAGCTCATTTTATGATAATTGATATTTTTATTTCTCTGTTTATTATTTATTGATTCGTCTGATTCATCTCTTTAATGCAGATGTAGATATAAGCCTAATTCTCCTGTTTAATCTGCTCTTCTCTTTTAGTCACATGTTTTATCAGCGCTGTCATTGCACTGATTTTGATAACATCCACCGGGTGGTCTACCGGGTCTTATACAGAATCAGAGAGTCATGTTTTCTGTGTATCTTTCAAAAATTATTTTAATTCCATATTTCTCCACTTTGATTTCCCCCTCCGTATGCACATGCATTGCT
>JAMWET010000472.1:22500-32500 GCA_024036415.1 Prochilodus magdalenae | reverse complement strand
CATCCGCCCCCCTTCCCCACCCCCCGATATATATATCTTCCTTCCGGCTGTAACGAGAGGCTGGGGAGAATCAGGAATCTCCCTGGTCGCCCATCACCGGCACTGAGCATCATTTACATCCATGATCCCTCATCATTACCCGTGTCCTGCCTTATTTGTTATCTGGGGGTCCACCTGCAACTCTCCCCAACGGCCCCTCCCTCTATCAGACCCCTGCTCTAGAGCTCACATATGTTGTTCCTTCTGGGTCGTGGGGGGTCGTGAGCCTATCCCAGCACTCACTGAGCTGGAGGTAGGAAACACCCTGGACAGGCCACCAGTCCTACGCAGGGCAGACACGCAGACGCACACAGAGGGGCGAGTCAGCCTTTTCGCTTCACCTGGCAGCATGCCTTAGGTCTGAGGACACAAACCCCACATGGCAGGGACTCGGGTCGAGCCGGGACTCAAATCCACATCCTTGTTGCTGTGAGCCCGGAGCGCTACCCACAGTAAGTATGCTACAGTAGGTGCAGGAGTGGGCTCTCTGTAGGGGTGGGTTCTTATCGCCTCTAATGAAACCAACGTACGGTTTTCCCAGGACGGGTTAGACGAGTGGAGTGCTCCACTTCCTCTACTTCCTCATTTAAGGCAGCATTACGAGGCTCACTCTTAGGGTCCCCCTACAGCTGCAGCGTCTGAGTCACCTGAGTCACCAGGTGGCCTGCTGAAAACAGAATCACCCCTTCATTTTCATTGTTTTTCATTCTCTCTGAAACTGTACCCACTTTCATTCTTTCTTTCTTTTCTTTCTCCTTTCTTTCTTTGTTTCTGTTTTCTTTTTCTTACTTTTTTGCTTCCTTCCTTCCTTCCTTTCTTTTTTCTTCATTGTTTTCTTTTCTCCTTTCCTTCCTTCCTTCCTTCCTTCTTTTATTCTATTTTCTTTCTTTCTTTCTTTCTTGCTTTCGTATTTACCTTACTTTCAAATCTACCTGGTGGTGTTGGAGACTCTACATCCATCCATATCTCCATATCTCCACCTCTAATATATATTTAGTGGTGTAAAAACTTTGATCTCTTTTTCTGCACAGTGTAAAAGCTCTAGTTCTCCTTTCAGCTTAGTGAATATTCATGAGGGACCGACCAATAGAATCGCTTCAAACCTGCTTAGTAATAAACCTGTTTCTATCAGCTCCACTGCAGGGTAAGGAAGCTGCTCCATCCTCCTGTACAGCTCCACTCTGGAGGGGGTTAAGGTGGACTGGATAATTCCATTCTGGAGGGGTTTAAGGTGGGCTGGGTAATTCCATGAGGGCTAGTTTATAGTTTGAGGTCTTCACTTTTACTCTACAGTAAAACTTTGAGATACACAGAAGGAGAACCTGCTGTGAGGAGCCGTTTCTAAACTGGCAGTGTATGTCTATGTAAACATGTTTAAGAATCTCCACTTCATTTCCACTCTCTATTAACTCAGCTGCTATTCTGATCATGGTTTTGAAATATGAAGGAACTCCTGAAATGAAGGAAAAATAGGATTCCAGCCCTTTAAGCCTCCTCTCGTATGTCCACTCTGTCTGTCCCTGTTTTCCCCATTCCTCTCCCATCTTAATTCCTTCTACGGACCCAGATTTTAAACCAGCTCATCATCAGATGGACGTATCTTCCACCTATAAGGCCGAATCCGTCTCAGTTTCATCTTATCACCTCTTTTTCCCGCTTTTTCCAAACTTAATGCGTTGCACCATCAAGACAATCAATATCATAGCAGCACAAATATTGATATCAGATACTTCCCAGCTTCTTGATGCAGCGTCCCATTGAATACATAGATTACCATGCTGTACGCTCTCTTCTTCTCTGTTGCCGTTCCCAAGCAATAGCAGCGGGCACACAAGCGTGGCAAAGAAGAACTTAATAATCAGGAAGAAAATTGATTTTCCAGAAAGGGATTCAACTCTGATAAGGTATTAGTACAAGAGAGAAAACGCTCTGAATCTTCATTACACTGCTTTGATATGCACTGGAACTCGCGTTAATAGAGAGAAAGAATGAAAAATGAATCCAGAAAATAGATTCCTACTTTTCGGAGAGAGACGCGGAGCCTGCAGTTGGCGAGTTGGTAGAAGCTAATATGAGCAGGAATTGATTTTTGGAGGCTGAAATGAGATAAAGGTGAAGATTAGGGGAAAGTTCATTAGACGTATGTGCCATGAAGAAAGATCTCCTCTGAGTTTAAGTTGGCGTGGCTCAAAGAGCCCACACTCCTAGACAGGATCAGGCTGGAGCACAGCTGAGGAGGCAGCGGGAGTTGGAGTCTGCAGACCAGGGAGATTCTGAGGAGTGTTAATGAGAGTGAAGGAGAGTTTTCCGGTCTGTGTCTCGTGGACTGTGTGGATGTGGTGTGTGTTGGACTCTTGTGGGTTTTCCGGTGTGTGTCTCCTGGACTGTGTGGATGTGGTGTGTGTTGGACTCGTCTGGGTTTTCCGGTCTGTGTCTCCTGGACTGTGTGGATGTCGCGTGTGTTGGACTCGTGTGGGTTTTCCGGAGTGGATGTCGTGTGGGTTTTCCGATGCGTGTCTCGTGGACTGTGTGGATGTTGTGTGTGTTGGACTCTTGTTGGTTTCACGGTGTGTGTCTCGTCGACTGTGCGGATGTCGAGTGTGTTGGACTCGTGTTGGTTATCCGGTCTGTGTCTCGTGGACTGTGTGGATGTCGTGTGGGTTTTCCGATGCGTGTCTCGTGGACTGTGTGTATGTTGTGTGTTGGACTCGTGTGGGTTTTCCGGTCTGTGTCTCGTTGACTGTGCGGATGTCGCGTGTGTTGGACTCGTGAGGGTTTTCCGGAGTGGATGTCATGTGGGTTTTCCGATGCGTGTCTCCTGGACTGTGTGGATGTTGTGTGTTGGACTCGTGTTGGTTTTCCGATGCGTGTCTCCTGGACTGTGTGGATGTCGTGTGTTGGACTCGTGTGGGTTTTCCGGAGTGGATGTCGTGTGGGTTTTCCGGTGTGTGTCTCCTGGACTGTGTGGATGTCGTGTGTTGGACTCGTGTGGGTTTTCCGGAGTGGATGTCGTGTGGGTTTTCCGGTGTGTGTCTCCTGGACTGTGTGGATGTTGTGTGTTGGACTCTTGTTGGTTTTCCGGTCTGTGTCTCCTGGACTGTGTGGATGTCGCGTGTGTTGGACTCGTGTGGGTTTTCTGGAGTGGATGTCGTGTGGGTTTTCCGGTGTGTGTCTCCTGGACTGTGTGGATGTTGTGTGTTGGACTCGTGTTGGTTTTCCGATGTGTGTCTCCTGGACTGTGTGGATGTCGTGTGTGTTGGACCCCGGACAGGAATCCTCTTTAACAGCGCGCTCGTACGCCGTGTCTCTGTGCTGGCCTGCCTGCTTTTCCCTGCCCCTTCCTTTCTGATCGCGTGGTGGGTTGCTCATGTGTCATGACTAACTCTCACTCTGTTTTGGGGAGATGCTGGTGTGAGGCCTTCAGGCATGGCTCAGATGTGCGAATGCAGACGCTGGAAATGACAAAAATCAAACTGAAATGTGGAGGATGTAACAATGCGCGCTGTATCTGCACTCGTCCTGGTGACCACCACACACTGCTGGATAGGGAAGGCTCTGAATCTGCTGCTGCTAAATGTCCCAGTGTAGTGCATATTGATAGGTAGTGCTCTAGCGAAGCTCGGTGTCCATCTCTAAGATGATTGACACTTTATATGAGACTTTATGCTGGATCTCTAATAGATGTCGAGAAATTAATGCTAGTTGAATGTGTGGCTAATTATATTTCCAAGTAACCTAAATATTATATATGAACATTTCTATTCTTATTTTTATATTACTATATCTGCTACATCCTTCACAGGACAGGATATTTTGATGACTTAAGTCATCTTAATCAACAACACCATCCAGCTTTAAAATCAGCTTCTTATTCAACAACTTCTTGGCTGTTCCACCTTAAATGGCGCCATCATTTAAGGTGGACCCGAGAAATTCAAGCAAAAAGCTTGGAATCACTTCAGAAGTAAATCTTCAGGTATTGTAGTTTTATGTCCTAAACAAAAAATGTTACCAGCATTTAAATAATAATTAGAATTTTTTTAATAACCTAAATTATTATTATTATTAAGCTCTTAAACTGTGAATCTAATTAAGCCTGTACTGAATTAACATTTAATTAAAAAAACAATAAAATAGATGTAACATAAAACAATGAGATTCCAAAATGTTGCAAATTCTATTTGTGGTTTAAAATTTGGTGAAAAAAATTCTGTAATTTGTTTAAAGCTATGGAATTAAAACATAAAAGAGGACTTAAATATTCCATAAATAAATAAATTCTTTCAATTTCAATAATTGTTTGTAATAATTTAGAGATTTTTAGGGTGCACTGTTTAGAGTGTAAACTGTAAAACTGCAACCTAAAAATGACTTCAATTTTGTTACAGTTAAATTAAATAAAAAATTAAAGTTAAAAAAATTAAATTTTACTCAACTCAAAAATAATACTTAGATTGAAAGTGTCATTTGTTTGTAAATTAAATAAATAGAATTCATTTGCTTGTAATAAAATAACAGTATTTTTTACTGGACCAAAATACCAACATTTTTACAGTTCACCTGAAATTACAATGAAAATCAGCCAAAATAAAAAAAATAGATAGTTAATTTTTTGATTGTAACTAAAACACACCAGTTCCAATCTTGGCTGGTCCTGATCATGCATCCCTAATATTACAACATACATAAAATCCCACCAAGAGATAAAAGAAATAAGATACGATCACAAAATCTTCTGATAATACAGTTTTATATTCTGAAATTAGTTGGAATGTTTATTGAGAAATTTTCTACATCAGCATAAAAAAGAAGCACTATGTATCTGCATATAAACACGAGCAGACTCCTAATAACCAGCAGGTACTTGTCGTAATGACACCCATGCGTTACTGTAACTGCAGACACCGGTCACCCATTTCCGTTGACCCCAGCACATCTTATTAACCCTGACAATTACAGAGAGCGCAAAGCTGGTCTCAGATCAGCGTAGAGTGGCGTCCTCCACACGCACCGCAGCCCTAGCTCATACAGAGGCCAGACAAGTGGGAGGCATTGAGGGATCGTTTCATTTGCAACTCGGACGCCTCTGCTGATGTTCGGCAGCAGATACAAATCGCCGGCGTTTATCTCCGCACACCAACAAAGCAAATTAACCCTTTCTTATTTATCTTCAGCCGCCACTTGACATTCTCTGCACCTGCTGAACTTCTGCTCCGCTGGCCTCACTGCTCAGTCCAGCAGCATGACTAAGATGTCCTTTTCTAGCCCTGTGTCTCTGCAGACGTCTCCTGCGCTCTACTGCTGTAGAGAACCGCGTCTCAGGTCGAGGTGCGGATCTTAGTGAGGGACGCTCGTTCTGTAATTGTCTTATAAATAGGATCACTGACAGAGGCTCCAAATAGCCACACACAGGGGCTCAGGGGAGTCTGGGGTAAGCCTTTTCCCCAGGGCCTTCCTCCTGAATGTATTGCACAGCACTGCTAATTAGGTTCCACTCCGAGCAGCTTGAAGTTCCACTGTGTGTAAATAAAATTTTACATCTGTAGTTTATTGGCTTTGAATGCACACTTTAATCATCAGTCACATGAACCTGCTAAATTATTCGTGCCACTGAATGTGATGCTGCCCTAGTTTGACCCTGGTTATGATACATAGAAGTCCAGGCTGAAGTCCAGCTGCTCACACACTCTATAGCGCTAAGACAGTCCAGGCTTGTAGCCCTCACAGCCAGTGTTGCTTAGAAGTGGCTTTCAACGCAACACCCTCAGCATCCTCAGAAGGCTAGGCTAGACAGTGCTTGTTAGAGACGTATGGATAAATCAATGAGAAAATACAGTCATATATGATGTCTTATAATCAACATACAAACAAAAACATGTTTACTCTCTTTTGCCGAAAGACGCAGTGATTGATTCTCTCACTGGATGAAAACTGGAACCTGCATTCACGCTATTACACTCAGGCTCGGGTGAACTCTGCATTCATATGATAGAAGTCATGTTATAGGTGGTTCATACAATACAAATCTGGTTAATCAGGAGTAGCTGTTTTATTATTTAAAATCTATATATAATAAATATAAAAATATAAAAAAATATATACATATTAAAAAAATAATTAAAAAATTAATAATTAATTAAAATATATATATAATAAATAATATATATATATATATATATATATATATATATATATATATATATATATATATATATATATATATATATATATATATATACTATTATGTTTTTTTAATAATTAATTTTTTTATTATATTATATATTGTCACATCCTGTCTTCGGTTCTCTCTGCTTCCTTTGCTACTTCCATGCACGTGCCTTTTGTTGTCCTGCCCCACCCTGTGTTTCTGTGTGTTTTGGTTATAGCTTGTCCCGTCTCCCCCCTCTTGTCATGCCCCTCACCTGTCCCTGGTGTTCCTGGTTAGCCCTGGTGTACCTGGTGTAGCCTCCCTGTTGTTGTCTTTGTGGTGGCTTGATGTTTTGCCTCCCTGTTCCTTGTTCGTAGTTGTAATTTCTGTTTGGACTTGTACACTATATTATTGGACTTGTTTATCATTAAAGACTTGCATCCTGCCTCCTCATCTCTCCACAATACAAAAAATATGCATATATACAAATAATAGCTTTCAAATGAATCTAAATATTTACTTTGTTGATTGGCATATGATATCATTATATGCTTGTTGATGTATCCATACGATGTATCCATATACCTCTAATGAGTACTACAGGGCATAGCTTACTGAAAATGCAAGGGCTACAAGCATAGATCCTGTCATATGACATATATGTATAGATTTTCACCACTATAGAGTGTGTGACCAGCTGGACTTCAGTCCATACATCATAATCAGGGTCAAACTAGGGTAATATATATCTGTAGAATAACTTAACCCAATGAGTTCAGGGACACATTTGGCTTTGAACTGTTGGGCACATAAACTCAGAATAGTTTTAATTAAAACCTGAACATTTTACTCACAATCAGAAAACGTTTGTTCAGGTGGTGAGAATCCCTAACGTTCCACACTGCCTTTCACACTTTGCATTTACTTCAGAAGAATGGGATCTCACAGCTTACCATGTGGCCCTCAGAGAAAGCCATGCAATTTTATTTCCAGGTCTTTATATAGAATAGAAAGAATAACAAACCCCCCAATCCTGCTGGTAAACTCATCAGACAATAAATTACTCCGCTTGTGTGTTTAGGGTGGTAGTAACTTCAGGCTCCTGCAGATGGCGCTACACGAGGACGATGGGGCTATAAACCCCTGCAGGGTGTGAGTGACGGGATCCATAGATTGGGAAGAGGTGCTACAGTGCAGGGAATGTCTCGTTCCATGTGTGGAAAATGGCTCCAGAGCAGATGGGCTAAAAGGAGGGACTGCATGTGGGCGTGGCCAAAGACCATAGTGTGAAGGAAGTAGCTGAATCTGCAGGTGTATGGAAGCGTACGGTCATACGGGTCTACCAGCAGTGGATACAATCCCAGTCTACAGGGAATTCTCCTCTGAACTGTGCCAGGGAAGGCATCCACCAAATCTGGACCACCTGACCAACTCTTTGATGTAAAAGTGTCTGAACACTGATGTGGCTACATCCAGAACCTCATCCCGTATATGCCCAGTCCAGCTGTTATCGGTGCTGGTGGAGGTGTATTCCTGTCACAGGGGACTCATTTTTGATCTGGTTGGTCTTAGTTAATTATATGGGGCAGCCAGCCAACAACAAGTGCCATATAAGGACCACATGTACAGTATATGTTAGGTGAGTTAGCCTGTGTAATCTACCCTATAGAAATAATCTACACGTTTTAATTTAACACCTTTAAATACAACACAACTTAAATAATATTTGTATCTGCTAATTAAAGATGATATTTAGCCAACAGTACCTTCTCCTGTACCGTATACATTAGTATTAATATTAATATTATTTATACAGTGCTAGTAGTATGGTTCTACGTGGCTCCTGAGGCCAGCGGTCTTGTTTGAGGTGAGTTGACTGGCACCTGTTGTGAGGATCACGGCTCAGATCATGATGAGCTATCGCGGGCGATCAGTGATATTGCTGTAGCGCTACAGCGGATGAGAGGCTTTCAGTGTGGTGCCAGTCTCCACCTAATGAAGATTAATGCGCTCGGCCTGCGTCAACAAGCCAGGAAAGAAACTTTGCTCTCTCGCTTCTGAACATGTCTTCAGGGCAGCCTCCCTCGCCCCCCTCGCTCGCCTCTCCAATGAAATGAGACAAGTGTCACATCACTGCATGTCACTGGCCTGACACGGATTGCTCACTGCGGCTTTTTCACACGCCGCATCACTCCCCCCGTCTTCCCCGGTGTTCCGTGCATGCACCCTGCTTTGTTGCTCTTCTCCGTGTTGTGATGGATGGAGACTAAGCTTTCATGGTCGAAGCCAGGCAGCAGTGTGGGCTCTGCCTTTCCTCCTAGCCGGTGCCGTGCTGCACATCTTGTGGACGTCTCTGGCGATTTCCCACCCCACACTGACCCCCTTCTGACCGACTGCTCTGTTTACATCCCCACACGCGAGACCACACCACCTCTTTGCCTGGATAAACTGCATCCAATTGCACATCAGCAGGGAAGAAAAATACCTTGAGAGGATGAACGTAATATCGCATGACGGCTGTTGCTCTCTCTTCCTCCTTTCTTTGAGGCTGCTTAGGTTGCTGGCGTCCACAGGCCTCTCTCACTCTCTTTCTCTCCCGTCTCCGTTAGCTGTGCACTTCCAGTTTCTCCCCGTAGGGCAGTGATGGCTTGTGACAGCAAACGCTGTCGGTGGGGGCCAAGCACCGTCGCCGCAAAGCCAGTATGCCGAGAGAGAGAGATGTAGCAAAAGAGAGAGAGAGAGAGAGAGAGAGAGAGGGTACTAGCCCCCTTTGCCCCCCGTATTGTAACACTGGCATGGCTGCCGCTCTGCTCTTGCTGCAGCTGATGCTCTGTCCAGCCCCATCCACGTCTCCTTGATGATGAGCGCTCTTGCCAAACGCCAGCAACCATAGTCACATCTGCTCGTCTCGGGCGGCCTGGTGGCGGCCCGGCGCCGGTGGGCCCTCTGGCAGCTGGGGGGCAGGCAGCAGCCACCGCCTCTGATCCACTGACTGAGTGACAGAGAGAGAGAGCATGAGAGAGAGAGATATAGACAGACAGACTGACTGGAGTACCTGTTGTTTCCTCCTCACTCTTTATCCCTGCTGACAGGCACTGGAGCTAGACATGTCAACACTGCATCAAAAGCCAGCCTCTCAGGCTATCCAGTCTTGGCTGCACTTTTTTTTTTTGCCCCACCATAACCCCCACCCCCCCCCACCCTCCGCTTCCTAAATACCACGTTTCTCATCCGAGACATCTTCCCACTCTTTACGCTTTCCTCTCGCTCGTAGTGAGAGGTTAACAAACTGGAACAAATGCAGAGGGAAAAGACGAGCACGAGCCAGAAGTTGTTTGGGTGTGTCCTCAGCTGGAACCGTCCGTTTGATGACTATAGAGGGTAATGCCACTTTGAGCGGCTGTTTACCAAAACTAATGTTATTTATTATGAACGTAGGAGAACAAAGTTACACTTATTCACACTTCTAACGGATTATCATCAGTCATATAACAGTAACAAGAAATAAAACGTGAGATTTCAAATTGAGCTTTCGTGATAATCCCTAGTAATTACAGCCAGGCTGTATTTATATAGCTGCTGAGCTTTTACAACTCAATTAATTTTAATTTTAGAGTTTAATTTTAGAGTTTAACTGTAGAGTTTAGAACTTCATGAGAGTGATGTTCCCTTTAAGGCATGTAGGACGTCTTTGCTTCCTTTTGGATATATCTCACTTAATTTTTAATACAATTTAATACAGTTACAATCATGATTTTTGGCTTATACAGAAGATCACGGTTCTCAGGCATGATTCTATAATTTTACTATTTT
>JAMWET010000472.1:0-17500 GCA_024036415.1 Prochilodus magdalenae | reverse complement strand
TTAGAGATTTTATTCCTACTGATTTTAAATTGGTGAATTTGTAAATTTGTAATTTTTTTTAAAAACTGGACAGTAATCCTGTTCAAATGATTTAGAAAACTTAATAATTATTTTGTAAATGTATTTTTTTAAGGGTAAGTTGGATCGGGGGGGGGGGGTGGATCTGGGGTTGAGGGGTGAATGATATGTCAGAGTAAAATCTTCACACACAGACGCCTGCTCTTTAATGGGTTAAATTCGAAGTTTTGAAATTAATAATAGAATTTTCTATATGAATATTCTGCCGTCTGAGTTAGTCCCGAATGTTGTCGCGTGTGTTTTGCTGGAGCTGTGTTTTCATCCTGCACTTAAACCATCACTTTCCTCTCGGTGTTCCTTTACTTGCCTGTAATCCCCCCTCGTAATAAATCTTGTTTTTTCCCGCGGCAGACAGTGCGGGACCCTTTCGCTCTTTATGACTCTGGAAAGATTGCTGGAATTTCGAATCCAGTGTGTTCCTTTTATGTTATTCGTTGAGGTAACAATTTACGATGTCAGGGCTTGAGCTCTGAGCATGTGTCAACCGGCATAATTATGTTTTGATATAAATAAGATTGGTGGCTTTATAGTGCAGCACTCTTGTGGCTGAGTGTGGTTGATTTAGGTTCGGACAGACACATGTGTGGATGTTTACCTGTTGTTTATGTGTTTACAAGCTTTTACGTGTGTGTTTTTTTGCGTGAGAGTCTTTGTAGTGAAGTAGCGTTGTGATGTACAAGTTTTCACCGAGGGTGTGAGGGAAAGGAGCCTGGAGGAGTCACTGTTAGGGCCTGACCAATATATTGGTGGGCCGATAACATGATCTGATACTGAGATCCTGCAGATTTAGTGGTACTGATAAAATCTGAGTTACTGATATTTATGGAGTTCTATTCTAATAGGCAGCCCTGACGTGAGACAGTGTCCCCTTTTGGAGGATATTCACTTAATGCTTGTTTATGATTTCATGCTAGTCTTTATGCAGGCTGAATTAATGAATTTGGACATATATCAATAACCATATTAAACTCATCTCCACTTCCCTATTAACTGAAAGTAGGATGGTATAACTAGGTCTGTGACTAGACTGGACAACACTCAATGTAGACCTATGGATAAATCAACAAGCAGCAGGCTAACAAAAGCTATAGCAACGTGAAAAGCTACTGTTCCCCTCAAGAACCTTCAAAAACAGGAAACAATGATCTGGACCAATAAGAGCGAGAGGCTACAATCATAAAAGAGGACTGCATATTTGAGATATGGCTTATTCTGCCAGATTGGATCAAAATTGAGGTAAATATAGGATAGAATGTTCCCAAACGATATTACATCCCCAAATGTTTCATTAGTGACTATATTAGCTAACTCTGAGTATAATTAGAAAGTGCTAAGCAATGCATGGCTAGCATATTCCGCTCTGGGCAGTACCACACAGTTAAAATCATTAAGAGGCGATTCGTAATGTTACACACAGATTTTCAGACTTTAGGATACATGGCGCTGTTACTGCTCACCATGCGGCCACATAGGACAGCAATACAGTCTCACTTCCTGCTCCAGAACGCAGGGGTGTGGCTAAACTAAAACCTCTTCGTGTGGGATTTAAGGGTTAGGGACAGACACCTCCTATTAGAAAGTACACATTAAATTATGATTTTGTATATATTTGGTTTATTATTATTTCAGTTAATGGATTTAATTTAAATACATCATAAGATGCTAACTTTATAGCTAGAGCATTTCCTGGAGGAAGCATAGAATGAATGGTTGTTCAGCTCAAATGGTACCCACCTCCTGCTTGTCTATGGTTGCTAAGGGTATAGAGGAGTGTGGGTCGGTATGTCTGTGGATTAGAGTTCTGGGGATCTGCCCTGAGTGAGTACGTGCAGTTTGGTGAGTGTAGGTTTAAGGAGACAATAGGGTTTGAATGGGGCTCTATGGAAGGAACTGTGTACATTCATTTGTTCAAATTTTTTAAAAAATTGGATGCTTTATTCTTCCGTGGAGGTCAGGTCATTATCCGGTTTGAGTCCAGCGGCCATGTGGTGGAACTAGAGTTACTGAAATATCACCAGTAGTAAATATATTTGGATTTAAGCTCATTTTGTCCACTTGTGTAGCTATATCCCGCAGATTCCCCACATTTTCTAGGATCAATATTAAGCAAATTAGGCAAATATGTCATTATAACACACAAAATCATGTAAACAAATGCTGATAAATAAGAATCGCCGTATTACAGCGCTATGTTATTTGTTGTAAAACATTTCCGAGAGTCGTTTTTTCAGCTGTGTATTTGAGTTTGAGAGACATGGTGGATCATATTTAATGCTTAACCTCTAAAAACTGCCAGCTGCATCAGACAGTGCTGTTTAACTCCAACTACTGGAGTCTGTTCAGTTTATGACCTCATTAAACTACAGTTTCTGATATTACTGATTACCCAAATCTGCATTTCCAGTGCTTTTCACATTGGCCGGCCCTGGTTTGGTTGTTGCTATGTGCAGGGGGAGGGAACGCCGTAGTGGATGAATTTATTTCCCCATCTTTCGCCCATCGTCCCCGTAGCAGCGCCCTCCCCAGCAGTGTGCTTCTGACAGCCTGATAGTTTTGGAGTTTCTATTAGGCATATTGCATGGTTGAGGGCATCCAAAGATTGGTTACATTTTGTTCTGACGGCATTAGCGCTCCTCATAGGACCCATCAGCGGCTGTCGGCTGGCTGCTGTGATCTATGATTCCCCCATCACGCTCTTATAAATCACACACTAAAAGCATTTTCCCTTCCACATTCCCCTCCGTCAAATTTATGCTGTTGTAAAAAAGGGGGGAAAAGTGTGTTGGGGGGGGGGTAGAAATTACTCATTGACGAGCCCCCCCCACCCCTTCTCCCGTACCCATCCTTGTTCATTGCAATAAAACACCGAACAATAGCATGCATTTAAATGATAACGCTCTCCTCTCTCCGGTGTAGTAATTATCCAGGTTTTTAAGGCTGAGGGTCTTTTCGAGTGCACCGCCTTGTTTGTGAACCTTCGCAAGTGTGCTGTGACCCTGAGGCATTGGACAGCATCCTAATTACCGCAGCCAGCTTGACCACAAACAATTTCGGCGGCAAGTCGAGCACCATTTATGTGTCTCCATCACTAAATGCAAATCAGCGAGGCGCTGGAGTGTAACGCCTTTCAAATCCTATCGCCTCCCCATCCCGGGCCTGCCTCGCTCTGCCTTGCGGAGTTAGAGTGGGCCAACTCCAGTCGTGGTTGACTTGCTCTGTTATTACCACCAATCTCAGAATTAACAGTCTCTTTCTCTCTCTATCTGTGTGTGTGTGTGTGTGTGTGTGTGGGTGTATGTGTGTATGTGTGTGTGGGTGGGGGGGAGGAGTCTGGGTAACAGTGGGAGAGAAGACGCAGTCTCTTAGCTAAGCCACACATTTACAGCAGTAGCCTAATTTGCTCCTGCTCATTAGCACATTAGCATGGAGTGGTGCTGGGTTGGGGTTGGGGTTGGGGTTTATCCCTTAAATTAGGAATACTGAACAATTTAATTCTACATAACAGCTTTAAAATCATGTTGATGACTCGCTGAGTTATGGTAGGGAGAATGGTGTCACTGTCATTGCCACTACAGGCCCAGAACGCCTGTTATAGCACTGTGTAAATTTGGAGGAGCGTGTACAAGATCGCTCGATACGGCACCACACCACACACACACCAGCAGCTAGTTCGGTATTCCCAGCTTGTCTGGTCTCATGCTTGGTCATGCTTCTTCCAACGACATCTCATCTTAGCATGGTGGACGAAAACGTGAAACCTGGTCGCATGCCTCATGACGTCAGACCTACTTACCAAATTTGATTCCTGACGGTTGAATTCTTTAGGGAGCAACTAGGCCAGAACGGGCCTTATCACTGAACCTGACTGACCCAATGGCTGGCATTGTGGACATGCAGCGGGCAGTGGTGTCCTCCATGAGCCATCCAGTTAGTGCCAGCACCATTGGCAGACGGCTGCACCACGCAGGACTACATGCACACAGACCGTTTTGGTGACTGCCCTGAATAGGATGGTCAAGCTGCATGGGATGGATTATCACAGGACACCATTAGGAACCTCTACAGCTCCATACCGAGACGTCTGGCGTGTTGGGTTAGCAAACACGGCGGCCCGACGCCATACTGAGAGACAGACTTCTGTATGTGTAGCTCAATAAATATTGATCATATCAGTCTAAACTTATCATCAGTTATTGATCCTGGTCACCTTTATCCTCCTTCCCAACACACCTGCACTCCCACACCTCCTTCTGGGAGCAGCTGTTCTTTTGATGATGGGTGGATATTTTGCCTTGCAAAAACTCTGAGCTCTTTTTCTGCACAGTGTTAAAGCTCTAGTTCTCCTTTCAGGTTAGTGAATATTCATGATGGACCAATAGAATCGCTCCAAACCTGCTTAGTAACGAACCTTGTTCTATCAGCTCCACTGCAGGCTAAAGAAGCTGGTTCCTCCTCCTGTACAGCTCCACTCTGGAGGTTTTTAAGGTGGACTGGATATTTCCATGAGTGCTGTTTCATAGTTTGGTGTTCACCTCACCTGCTATGAGGAGCTGTCTCTGAACTTTTGACCAGTCATGTACATACCCCTATCTTTGTCATCCCTGTCTCAGAACAGGCCCAAAGTCAAACAAACAAGCAAGGAAATAAATTCATCTCATGCCAAAAACTTTAGTAAGTTTTAGTAAGTCTTTAGTAAGACCAAACCAGTCTTAAAAGTTGACGACTTTAAAAACTAAAGATTTAAAAATGACAACTGAAACTGTGAGTGTAATCTGTAGCCTTCATCAACAGATGCATGCCAACCAACAAGGCTGCCCCTCACCACAGTGGAGCCACAGTTAATTATACCCCGTGACTGTAGGGGGACTCCACGAGCTGAAACTCCCTTCCTTCATATAATGCTCATTTAATGTCTAGGCTTATTCAGTTGCACCTTCAGAACTTATGATTCAGATTTCTGCATAACTGACATAAAGGCATGTGGTGCTCAGGCTGCTTGGTGTGAAATGATTCACCGTATAGAAACTCAGTTCAGCTCAGATGTCTTCAATGGCCAGCACAGGAACCAAGGTCCACACAAATAGAGCTGTTATATGTACGTTGATGTTTACTTTGGATGCTTTTTACAAATGACCAGTGTGATTAAATATTAGGCCAAAACTATTAAACCAGTGTCTCAGATCTAAGGCAGTGAATTCATAACCTTAGTAGAGATAGCAGCCTTGTGGGAATTAGTTTGTCAGTTTGTCATTAAATGCCTCGGAAGTATGGCCTGCACTGCTCTGAAAAAAAAATATATATGTATATATATCTATATCTATCTATCTATATATATATATATAGATAGATAGATAGATAGATAGATAGATAGATAGATAGATAGAGGGAGAGAGAGAGAGAGAGAGAGAGAGAGAGAGAGAGAGAGTGAGAGAGAGAGAGAGAGAATTTGCAGAATATGCAAAAATTGTGAGATTAAACTGAATAAATCTCTCTCTCGCCTCTCCCTCTCTCTCCCTCAGACAGTCTCTCTCTCTCTCTCTCTCTCTCTCTCTCTCTCTCTCTCGTCTCTCCTCTATATATCTCATCCTCACTCTCTCATATACTCTAGTATACTCTATCTATATTCTATCCGTATGATATCTCTATATATATATATATATATATATACAGAGGGTTGGACAATGAAACTGAAACACCTTGTCATTTTAGTGTGGGGAGGTCTCATGGCTAAATTGGACCAGCCTGGTGGCCAATCTTCATTAACTGCACATTGCACCAGTAAGAGCAGAGTGTGAAGGTTCAGTTAGCAGGTAAGAGCACAGTTCTGCTCAAAATACTGCAATGCACACAGCATTATGGGACATACCAGAGTTCAAAAGAGGACAGACTGTTGGTGCACGTCTTGCTGGCGCATCTGTGACCAAGACAGCAAGTCTTTGTGATGTATCAAGAGCCACGGTATCCAGGGTAATGCCAGCATACCACCAAGAAGGACGAACCTCCACCAGCATCACGTAGTGACCTGGCCACTATCCTGCAAGAGGAATGGCTTAAACTCCCTCTGACCACTGTGCAGGACGCAGTATATGTCATTCCCAAGACGAACTGATGCTGTATTGGCCACAAAAGGAGGCCCTACACCATACTAATAAATGACTGTGGTCTAAAGCCAGGTGTTTCAGTTTCATTGTACAACCCCTGTATATACAGTATATTAAGCAGGTGATGAAAAACACCGTCTTCATTACATTGCATGTACTCTGTAAATGATCCATACGGTCCTCCTAAAATATGATAGAAATCCTCATGATTTGAGGAACCAGGTCTCCGTTTCAGAATTCCTAATCCACTCTTTGTAAGGAACAAATGAAATGCTAATCCGTGTCATGAAGTGATTTGCCTCCCCTGAATGAAATAATTACTGCGGCTCCGCCAGCACGGAAACCTTCCCAGCTTATGTCTGAGTGTGTTTTTGTTGTAATAGAAATGTTTTACAATGCAACTGTACAAATCCACAAAGCCGGCGTTTGTACAGGAGGAATATTAAATACACAACATTCCTGAGTTTTCTTCCCGTAATAAAAGAGGGAGGCTCTCTGTAGACTCCTCTACTCCCACAATTCCACATCAGTAACTGGTCCAGTATTTAACGTGACTGCTAATATGATAGACAGGTTTTGGAATTAGGTTTTTGAGTCATTTGAAGTTGAGGCGGAGTGCTAGCTCTTGTGTAGTAATGCTTTAGAGGTATAGATTTTTAATCCCTAGAATAACCAGTATAACCAATCTATATAAACCATCTCTATGTGAACCTACTGGAATACTCCTAACAGGTTATAATGCATTAATAACGCATTATAAAATGTCTATCATCATTCATAAATGTAAATGATGCTTTGTAGCCAAGGTTGTTATGCATTATGAACTGTTAACATAATGCATTATTATAAGTTTTATTAATAATGTGCCATACGGTCAGTGCCAAAGAAGTCGGCTTGCCAGGTCTCACTCAGCCAAGTATAAAGTGGGACAGTTTGTTTTATTAATGCTGTACCATTTCCAGTATTTTATTTTGGAATATAGAAAATTGAATATTTGATTTAGGACTGGGCCTGGTGAATACGTTGAGAGATATCACTGTAGTGCATTTTACCTAGCCACCATTAACACATGCACCTTCCCATGTAGCGTAAGATAGTACCTCTAGTTTAAATATGAAGCTGGTACTGTTGCAGTGTTTCAGTGAGTCCTTCAGGAAAGGCTTCCTTCTCAGGATTGGAGAAGAAGACTTCAGTATAGTGTGCCTTACTTTTGTCTACTTATGATGCATTATGTTAACAGTTCATAATTCATAATTACAATGGCTATACAGTGTAATTCCTTTCTAAACAACTAAAGCCATTTTTATAAATAGAATTTCTGAATGTGTTGATAGGTTGACATGGTATACATAGACGGTGTTAACAAAATCAGTGATTCCCTGACTTGTTTTTCGTAGGGTAATATTATAATGAAAAATGAAACCATATTAAATTACACTACTAGAGAGGGTACTGGTGTCAGGTGCATCATTAATCAGTAGATAAAGATTTTTCTCATACTGTACATCGGAATTCACTCTCAGTTAGAGCGCCTGTAGGAGGAGGGAAGAGGACAGAAGGGTACAGAATCTCATATTAAATCACTGTACTGTACATCCTGTACATCTGCACTCCTGGACACTCTGGACACTTTTTACCTAAATAACAATATATGCACATGTTTGTTTTGTTTTTTTAGCCATTATCTGCTGATATCTGCACCTCTGTGCATTTATTTATTGTTATTGCACTGCCTTTTTATCATATTTTATATATTAATATATTATATATAATATTATATATATTTTAATTATATTTTACATTTTTTTACGGGTCTACAGGTATATCTGTATTTTTTGTAGATAGACTTTCTTGTATATATTTCTTGCCTCCTTATGAAGTGAGATATATTTACCCATGGGGTGAACTGTACTATGAAAAGTTTATAGTTTAATAGTTAATAATATTACTGAGCCGGTACCAACCCACTTAGGTTTCATACTGGACAATCCGTTTTGTTTTTGTTTGTCTATCTATCTATCTATCTATCTATCTATCTATCTATCTATCTATCTATCTATCTATCTATCTATCTATCTATCTATCTATCTATCCATCCATTCATCCATCCACCCATCCATCTATCTTTTGATCCAACTTCACTCAACCCCCATTTTACTTCCACGTCTGTCAGTGCGCTAATCCAAATGTTCAAATCAGAGATCTCTAACTACCCCTGTAAAGACGCCACTGATTACACTTGACTAAAACTGTCGTTAACTTTAGAAAATAGATACTTAAGTCTTGGAAAGATAAAGGAAGAGTTAAATTTAAATTCTGAAAGTTTAATAGTTAATAATATTACTGAGCCAGTACCAACACATCTATCCATCCATCCATCCATCCATCCATTCATCCATCTATCTTTTGATCCAACTTCACTCAACCCCCATTTTACTTCCACATCAGAGATCTCTAACTACCCCTGTAAAGCCGCCACTGATTACACCTGACTAAAACTGTCGTTAACTTTAGAAAATGATACTTAAGTCTTGGAAAGATAAAGGATAAGTGAAAAATCTGTGTAAAAGTCAGAATAGAAAATCCAGCAGGTCCGGTGGACTCATGTGGTTAGTGCCTAGGAGGCCGTTTATTGCGGTAATGTTTGAATTTGTTTCTAATTAGTTACTGGGATCGTTCTGACTTTGGGTCAGTCGATCTGCTTGTTATCACTCGTTTATTTCCTGACGGATATTAATAAATAAAGGATTATAGCTTGGAAAGCACGTAATAAACAAATACAGCATTTAGCTTAAGCTCTTATCCAGAGCGACAAGGTGAATCATATTATAGGGAGGCCAGTGTAGTGTTAGGAGTCTCGCCCAAGGACTCTTATTGGTGTAGCACAGCATAGTCACCTAGACCGGGATTCAAACCCCAGTCACCCACAGGTGGTGGTGGCTCCCTGGTGGGTAGTGGCGTTATCCGCTGAGCTACACCAACCACCGGACAGGACATAAATTTAACAAGGGTCTTCTAAGACCACCTTTGAGCACTGTACCTTAAACGCCTGGAGAAGATGTTTCGTCATGCCCACCTTTTCTTCCCCCTACTGTATATAGGCTTGAGACCATAGGCCAATCCCTGGTCACTGGGTTGACAGTGAGACAGTGAGAGCAGGGGTGGTACACTCCTGGAGGGCCGGCAGCCCACTACAACGATCCACAAAGCAGGCAGTGTATAAGAGGCCACGCATGCGAGCTGTAGCAGTCATGCATCTTATTGCTCTCGTGTGATGAAGCGGAGTGAGAGAGACTCCTCACGAAGCTTCAGCCTTTCGTGCTCAGGGCACCACTGTACTCACCGCTGTGTTACTATGCTGGACGGCTCACAGGCTCTGATTGAAGTCTGATTGGAGTCTTGTTTTGTGGAAAGGAAATATTCTGCATCGTTTTCATCTTTCCTGTTTGTTTACATTGACTCAGTGCAATAAATACAGAATGCAATGAAATGCAGTTATGATGTATTATGTAATTCCATAATCCCTTTGAAACAGTTTAGCTAAATTGAGACCAATCACCTTTTAACTCGTAGGGCTGATGTAATTAAGCTAAAGAGATCACTCAGCTTTTTCAGATTGTTCTTAGACTGGCAGGAAATCATCTCTGGCGTAAGATTATGATAACGGAATTTCATGTACTCCATCGCAGGTGGTCATCCTTCTGCACCTCTGCACCCTGCAGATTACTGCCACGCTGGGAGCGATGCGAAAGCATCAGCCACAGATGTCGCCGAACGCGGACACACACGGGCTCACACATCTGTGGCTGAGCAGTAATCCCTATGGGTCAGCATCAGGCCGTGGCTGGCCGCTGCCCTCAGAGAATTGCCCAGACAAGGACATTGTCGGCCCACCACCGACGGGGTGTGTGTTTGCAGCCCACTGTGCTATCTTCGCCGTTCGCCCCCAAATACAAAACTCGACGGGAGGGGGGTCTTGACCGCATGCCCTGACCCCTCTTCACAGCCCGAGGGCGCTTATAGGAAGGCTGCTGAGAGGCTAAAGAGCTGATTAACTTCCTCTGCAGGCAGGAAGTACCCTGGCAAAACAAGGAGAGGACATGACATGAAGTCAGAGCAAAGTTTCCACCCTGAAGGGCTGCGAGGAGAACAAAAGCAGTTAGGGCTAAACACACACGGAAAAAAGAGAAAGAAGGAAAACATGTTCTGTCTTTTCGGAGGAGAAACATCTGCTGACCTTTTCCTGCTGGACATATAAGTCTGTGTTTCAGTGAGAAGGAAACGGTTGGGGTGCATTTCCCAAACAAGACGGAGGTTAGCACTGAATTAGCATGCAAGGTTACACTAACTAACATCGGAGGGGTGGGGTTTCCCAAAACCGTGGTACCCTGTTCATACCAGGCTAGTTAGAACCTCCTAATTTTGAACTACTGTAGTTTGAGCTGTTTAATAGAACATGCAGTGAATAACCAGCCAGATGTCTGTGAACCCCCTGACTAAGCAGACAAAGCAGAAGTTACTGTATCATCAGCAGAAATTAAGTAAAATAATTTAATTTATTTTTTTTATTAATGAATTAAAAAGGAGCTTTAATTAAACACAATAAAAATAAGTATTATATAAAATACATACATATGCCAGTTTAGACCACAGATTTGAGCTTGGGCTACATCCTTCAGTTCTTAGTTCTATAGGTTAAAATATTATACGTTCTGAAAATGGAGCTTCTACCCATAACAGGGTACATTAACCACTATATAATATACACTACAAGTTCTTCAGATGTTTCAATAACATATTATATTATATTATATGTATTGTTGATGTTTGTACATATACAGCAGCAGGTCGATCTGGTCATCTGAGACTGTGTAATTTAGGAAACTTTAAATCCCACATTTTACCATTTCAAGCTATATTTAATATTGTAAATTTCCCCACTGTGGGATCAGTAAAAGGATAAAGGATTATCTTATATTTGTTAAATGAACACAGTCAGGTGAATAGTAATAAAAATGTTTATATATACACGCCTTATATTTATAGAGCAGCACAAAGTACTTCCAGTAATGGGGCGGGGATAATAAATAAATAAATAAACAAACACACATACATTTATATATACACATTTACATATTTAGAATCAGAATCAGAATCAGAATCTCTTTATTTCACCAAGTATGTTACACATACAAGGAATTTGTCTTGGTGAGAGCAACACGTATGACAAGTAACAAAAACACAGAACACAGATTATTTACAGTATTAAACTAAAGGAAAATTACACTAAACAATAAACAGGGTAGGGGATCAATTAAAAAAGTAAAAAGTACTAAAGGTAATAAAAAGCTGAAGAAGCTGAGAGATGTGAAACTGAATATTTACAGAATGAGAACATCTGTACAGGTGTGCAAACAGGCAGAGTGCAGATAGCTGTTCAGTCCGGTTTGGTACAGTTCAGTTGTATGTTTTGAGGTTTACAGTGGGAGGTGTCCACTGTGGTTGAGGAGCGCTACAGCTCTGGGGAAGAAGCTGTTAGCATGACGTGCTGTGCTGGTTTTGATGGACCGCAGTCTCCTACCAGAGGGGAGTGTCTGGAAGAGGAGGTGTCCAGGATGTGAGGGGTCAGATGTAATTTTGCCAGCACGCTTCCTCACCCTGCTGGTGTAGATCTGCTGAAGTGATGGCAGGTTACATCCAATGATCCTCTCTGCTGTCCTGATGATGCGCTGGAGTTTGGTTCTTTCCTGTGAGGTGAAGGAACCAAACCAGATAGTTATGGAGGCTGTGAGAATGGACTCGATGATCGCTGTGTAGAACTGGATCATCAGGGTCTGTGGCAGGTTGAATTTCTTCAGCTGTCTCAAGAAGAACATACGTTGTTGAGCTTTCTTGATGATGGAGATGGTGTTTTTCTCCCATTTCAAGTCTCTGGAGATGGTGGTGCCCAGGAACTTCAGTGACTCCACCATTTATACATAGATATATACAGTACAGTGTGTGTATATATATATATATATGTACCCTTATTGTAAACTGCGACTGATGGATGTTCTAAGCACTGATTCTCTCTGGATCAGTTTGTTGGGTTTCAGAGACACTATGTACGTATGGTATGGATAGTAAAGATGTCTATGTATTGTGTCAGCAAGTTATCCAGCTAGCCCCAGCGCATCCTGAGCAATATGGAGTATTGGTTGCGTCATCTTGCACCTTTTAAAACGTTTTTCCAATTTCTTTGATGTTTTCATCATGTTCATCCTTCAAGTTCAATTCGCTCAGTTCAGGACCACGGTGCAGCAGCTATTTCCAAATGAGAATGTGTGCTGATGTATTCTTTGAGAGCACCTATGCCACGCTAGCGCTCCAAGGCCCTACTGGTAATCCCTTCCCTCTATTAGATCAAAGGGGCGTGTGGCATGGTTCATGCGTTTTCCGAACTGGGGAAGACCCATCTGTCCAGGTCCTAATGAGCCTTTTACTCCCCCTCTCTCCTCTCAGACCGGGGCAGTGTAAGACGAGAGGGGTTGCCATCCTCTCCCGAAGCTGAAATGCTAAAGCGCTTAACCCTCTTATGTCAGGGTGTCATTAGGGCACAGGGTTCTGGAACACGGCAGGCCACCACGCCCACCATCACAGCAGGTCCAAATGGGCCCTGTGCCAGAATTTCAGTGTTCAGTATCTTTTTATTTCCAAAGTTTCCTGATCAAGTCACGGAGCTCTGTCCCGTCTCCGTGCGGCGCCGGCTGCTCCCTGCTAAGCGAGAGAAAGGATGCTGTGGGTTTACAGCATTACGTAACCTGCGTGTCCTGAGCTCGGGTCAACCTGACAGCACAGCTTGTCCTCATTAGGTGGATTAAGGGAATTAGTACGCACACGACTTAACCTGAGATCATTCCCTGACTAACTACTCTCACTTCCCAGGTTCACCTGCATCTACTGAACCTTAGAACCTCGTCATATGAAGGCAGAGATAAGCCAGACAGTGCAAATCGTATCCTCACTACTGTGAGTGAACCAGTTCGCCTCAGCTTTTACCAGTATCCAGTAATACACTGATTATTTTGACCATAAATTATTTTTTTTCTTTAAAGCTTGAATAAAAATGATCTGAACTGAGAGATAATAAACCTTACACGCTTTTACATAGACTCTAGAGTCCTCAAATTAAGTATATGTGTTACTGAACGTTGCCACGGCATGAGAAACCAGTCAGCTAATATGGAAATATGGATCGTCACCAAATAAGGAGGAGAACAGAGGGGAGTTCGTAAGCTGAATCCTTTTAAAGACAGGTGGCGCACTGTGATTGACCAGAGTAATGAGAGGTTCCTAATGAATGGTGACTTAGCATTGGAGTGTTCCTGGCAGGACGCTAAAATTTTCAGTTATTGTGTTTTTCAGTTATTTAAAAAAAATAATTTAAAAATCACCTTAAATATATATATATATATATATATGTATATATATATATACATACAGGGGTTGGACAATGAAACTGAAACACCTGGTTTAGACCACAGTCATTTATTAGTATGGTGTAGGGCCTCCTTTAGCGGCCAATACAGCATCAGTTGGTCTTGGGAATGACATATACTGCGTCCTGCACAGTGGTCAGAGGGAGTTTAAGCCATTCTTCTTGCAGGATAGTGGCCAGGTCACTACGTGATGCTGGTGGAGGATCGTCCTTCTTGGTGGTATGCTGACATTACCCTGGATACCGTGGCTCTGGATACATCACAAAGACTTGCTGTCTTGGTCACAGATGCGCCAGCAAGACGTGCACCAACAGTCTGTCCTCTTTTGAACTCTGGTATGTCCCATAATGCTGTGTGCATTGCAGTATTTTGAGCAGAACTGTGCTCTTACCTGCTAACTGAACCTTCACACTCTGCTCTTACTGGTGCAATGTGCGGTTAATGAAGATTGGCCACCAGGCTGGTCCAATTTAGCCATGAGACCTCCCACACTAAAATGACAGGTGTTTCAGTTTCATTGTCCAACCCCTGTATATATATATATATATATATATATATATATATATACACATACATACATACATATATATATATATATATATATATATATATATATATATATATATACATACATAACACTGTATATACAGTACATATAGGGCACAATGATCAATCAATCACAACGATCATTAAGGTAAGACAAAACCAGATCAAACAAACCAGAAACAGGTACAAGAGGACAAAGCAGCAAATAGGACAGACGAAAGACGAAGCAAAGTCCATGCACGGTAAACGAACAGGCTGATCAGGTATACATCCACAGAGTGTGAACAGGTGATGAACAGGGCAGTTCATTGACGGAGAGGATGCATCATGGGAAATGTAGTTCAGGGATATGACCATGGTAGAAGGAGAACACAGAGGCGTGACATATATATTTGGACTCCGCCTTGGTCTTGACTCGGACTTGACTCTTGAGGTCATGACTATAACACTAGCTAAATACAGTGAACTCGGATTAAAGGAGCAGTGTGTAACCTATAGCAGTGTGTAACCTATAGCAGTGAGGTCACATAATTGCACACTCCTGCTAAATTAACATACTGGGTCAAAAATAAAACTCGCAGTGTGGCCTGTGCCAAAGTTCAGGCACATTTTACATTTATATTTGATTTTAAATATGCTCAGAAAACGTTTCCAGATGACTGTAACAAATGCTACAGGCCTAAAACACCCAGACACACAGACCTCTGGGCATCTGATTCAGGCTCTGCATGTCTCCATCATAAGTTACAGTAAGATGAGACATGTCGTAATGAACAGCTGTAGAAGTGCACTCATGTTAATAACTCCATTTCAGCTGACACCTTGTAGTTCCGTAGTCTCGACCTGCGGCAGCACAGCCTCACGTGCTCACACGTGCTGGCACATCTGAGCAAGACTGCGAGGGTGAGAAGGAAAAGCCATGGACCAGATGTTTGCTTCCTCATGTCAGTCGTTGCAATATGGCAGGCAGCACACAGGTGTGGGCGAGAGAGACAAGGCCTCATCTTGCATTATTTACTGCTATTAATCATACCGCAGCATCACTCACAGCTCCAATAGGGCCTGACTTCCCTCGATACGGGAGGAAAAAAGAATCGGGTGTTAATTAGCAGTGCTGGGGCCATAACAAATGTCCTTTAGTGACTGGATCTTCAACATTTAAAGGGCCAATATCAGGGAAACCGAAGTTAGCAATGCTTAAGTTGTAGAAAATGCTGTCCTTAGACTGTGTGCATATGGAAATTACACTCATCATCAAGAGTAGCTGCACTCAGAAGGAGGTGTGGGAGTGCAGGTGTGTTGGGAAGGAGGATAAAGGTGACCAGGATCAATAACTGATGATAAATTTAGACTGATATGATCAATATTTATTGAGCTACACATACAGAAGTCTGTCTCTCAGTATGGCGTCGGGCCGCCGTGTTTTTATGCTAACACCAAACACGCCAGACGTCTCGGTATGTGCACGGCTGTAGAGGTTCCTGATGGAGTCCTGTGATAATCCATTCCCGATGCAGCTTGAACATCCTCACACAGTTCCTGCAGATGGTGCGGTAGGGGTGGAGGTGGAGGGAAACCAGGTCTTCTGGACGTGTGACGACAAACCGTCCATCTCGGTGCTGACCACGGTGCCTCCACACACGGATTCGTTGGGCGTCTCCACCAAGACTAAAGCTGGACTCGTCACTGAAGATGACCCGCTGCCATTCTGAGTCACTCCATGACAGTCTGGTACGACACCACTGCAGTCTTTGGAGTCAGGTTGACTCATGGAGGACATCACTGCTTGCTGGATGTCTGTAGCCATGCTGTCGGGTCAGTCAGGTACAGCGATAAGGCCCACCCTTGCCTACATCACATGTGCGACCAAGCATCAAACTTGAATCATTTGCATGTCTCATGATGTCAAACCCACCCACCAAGTTTCGTTCGGTACAAGTAAACTGTGACTAATTTTGGGTCATAAAGCCACACTAAATTAGCATTGTGTAAAACATAGATTATAACCCTTTTATCCGGTATTTGTAATTTTGTTATGAGTAATAATCTGTCGTACCTACACAGTCAAGTGAGTGATCAAGCATTCCAAATCAGTCACTGCACTTTGTAGGTATGGGTACTGATGTTTAATGCTAATACTGATACTTATTCTCTTAAAAGATACGAAGATCAGATTTTAAATATATATATATATATATATACACACACACTGGTTTAAACTGCTGAGAGTAAGAACCTCACATGCACGGGAGGACTTTAAGAACCAGCCTGGGGTGGTTTGGCATGGTGGCGGAACCTGAGGTTTTAACAACTCATTTGTTTTACTGATTTGCTGCAACTGATATGCAACTGACAACTGGACCATGAAAAGTCCTGCTGGTCCCCAGCAAAGCCAAGCCTCATTGACTCGGCACACCTGACGTATAGAATAGCAGATTTTCCCTGCTTTCCCCCGCCGTGCTGCGCTCCCACTTCCTAGCACTAGTCTAATATGCATCATCAATATACATTAACGTCAATATTTCTGGGCCTAATTCCTGAAATGTTGTGGCGGAAGCTTCCAGACACGAAAAAAACATTAAATAAATAAATAAATAAATAAGCAAAACCTAGAATGAGTCCATAATCGAATACACTCACTATTGAAAAACAGAAGGAATCAGCCTACAGGAATGAAACTTGGTGGCTAGGTTTGATATCAATGACTCAAGTTTGCCGCTTGGCTGCACATGTGACGTAAGCAAGGATGGTCCTCATTGCTGTACCTGACTGACCATAAGATCATCCTGTTGAGTGTGCTTTCCATTCTGACCCATGTATGCCTCAGAGAAGAATTCAAAAACAGCAGGGGTGGTATCGTAGGACAGAAGGCCTGGTATCCTGGTGTGGGGGGCAATTTCGTATCCCTGCCAGATCACCTTAGGTGTTCATTATAGGCACTTTTGACAGACCAACGTCGCACACGCCGGTATGCCATTCCATCAGGACCACACTCGTCCAGATACTGCTGCCGTCTCAAGAGCTCACCTTGAATACACAGATACTGTGCCATGGCTAGCTGCATCACCGGACCTATGCCCGAATGAAAATGTGTGGAGTCCTATTGGACACTATCAATGCTCCACCCCTACCGCACCACCTGCAGGAACTGTGTGAGGATGTTCAAGCTGCATGGGATGGATTATCACAGGACTCCATTAGGAACCTCTACAGCTCCATACCGTCTGGCGTGTTAAGTTACCAAACGTGGCACCCCACTACTTCTGTATGTGTAGCTCAATAAATATTGATCATGAT
>JAMWET010000471.1:0-16074 GCA_024036415.1 Prochilodus magdalenae | reverse complement strand
TAACGACTACAGCACATGCCTTCCCCCCCCCCCCCCCCCCCCCCCCCCCCCCCCTTTCGAATGCTAGCCATATGATGGGGAAAGGGAAATCTTCACTCTGGGATTACCCTGCTAAGCATCTGAAACTAACAGTTCTTCCCAGATCCCTCCTCTCGCCCACCCGTACTGTCCTCTATTTAGGTGGCGTGGTTGTGAAGTCTCACCCTCAGCTCTTTGCATACCATTACTGACTCATCACCTTCTCAGCCATGCAATCAGGACTGACACCCATTGCAGTACAATTTTAAGTGATGGTCCATTCTGATGCAAGGTTTGATTTCTTCTGACAGACAATCTACTTGCTCTGGATCAGAGGCTCAAGTTTTGGTGGGTTACTGTCATTTCACCTTCTGTCTTCCTTCCTTGACTGCGACCTGGAGCTGTTTTAAAGCAGTGTGATGAGACGAGATGATCAGACTGCCTCCAATGCTATTGGTTTCAGCTCCTGAAGTGGAAGACTCCTCCTCCTTTGGCCTGGGCTGGGGGGTTTAAATCTTCCATTTTCCTAATTACATTTCACCGTGCCCAGTGTTCCTTCTTTCCACAACAGTGACACACACTGTTGGATTTATCCCTGGGAGTTCTGACCTGTTCTCTGCTGGGAACACAGTCTGCAACAGAGAGGAGATCATCCGTTTGACCATGGGTCATCTCTTCTCATATATACTTGGCAACTCAGCCAACTCAGGAAGGTGTACATAGTTTCGCCAGGCTAAAACTTGAACAAGAGGCAAAGCGTTTCTTTATGCTCTGAGTTAAAAAACTGTCAGCCCACTGGTGACTTACAGACACCAGAGAATTGCAGCACCACCACAGCACAATTAAAACTCTGAACGTCCCCCCATGGACCAGATACACCTAAGCAAACGGCCCTGTGTGTTACTGTCTCACAGGTTCATTTTCCCCATGCTAACACTCGAAGCCCGATTCATTTCCAAGCATAGAAGCCTAGACCCTTAGCTACTGTTCACGGAGCTCGAACATGTTGAGAATACCACCACCATTACAATCCTGCACTGCTCTATCGAGGAGATTTCAGCTTCCCTAGCTTTTCTCATTAATGTTCCTCCATAGTCTCAATCTCATCTGGCATGAGTACTCTGTGAACACACAGGGAGGACAATCTAATGGATGCTAGAGATTACAGTTTGATTTTCCGTGTGCATTAGTGTCAGGACAGTGCCACCCCCATCTCCTTATGGTGCTTTAAACTCTTTAGGATACGCAGTCTATCTGTTCTGGATTTATCGGGTATTGTGCTTGTGTAGAGTGTTACCACTACTCTCTGGAATTTGAACAGTTTGGCCAGAACTGGAGCAGCTTCCAACCTGTGTGTTGGGTTAGTATCCCTCGTCCTCATCAGCTTGCTTGTGATCTGGACCCTGTAGCCCCCCCCCCCGTGACAGACTACTCAGACATACTGCTCTTCAGGTCTATGCTGAAAATCTTTTGAGAACATGGTTATACAGTTGTTCCTAGCTTGTCAGCTGACTCCTGAAATTTCTTTCATCTCCTCTGATCGAGATTCAGATATCCCTTTTGCCTGTAGTGCTCTGAGTAGTGTTTTGAGATGTGTTCACTACTGTGTTTCTGAAGCAATAGTTGGCCCCTGCACGCTTATGACTGGCACACTCCTCTGAATCAATCGTTCCATTGGTATTCTCAGCTTGATTCAGTCAATTAACGAGGCTCATGCCACTGTCTGAACGCGTGAACACATCCTGCTGGATCTTTCTTTTTCTTACACTCGGCTAGACATGCTAACTGTGTAGGCTAGCTAGCTATACTGCGTACAGACATGCTAACTGTGTAGGCTAGCTAGCTATACTGCATATAGACATGCTAACTGTGCAGGCTAGGTAGCTACACTGCATACACGCATGCTAACTGTGTGGGCTAACTAGCACCAGTACGTACAAATATGCTAACTGTGTAGGCTAGGTAGCTAAACTGCGTACACACATGCTAACTGTATAGGCTAGGTAGCTACACTACGTACACAACATGCTGAACTTGTGTAGGCCAGGGCAGCTACAACGGCATACACACATGCGCTAACTGGAGTAGGCTAGGTAGCTACCCTGCGTACACACATGCTAACGTCTGTGGGGCTAACTAGCTCCAGTAATATACAAAGTATGCTAACTGTGCTAGACTAGCTAGCTATACTGGCCATACAGACATGCTAAACTGGTTTGGGCTAGGTAGACTACACTGCGTACAAGACATGACTTAACCAGTGTAGGCTAGGTAAGCTACACTGCATTACCCACTATTGCTAACTGAGTAGGCTATGTAAGCTACACTGGCAGTACACACATTGCTTAACTGTGTGTGGGATAACTAGACTCCAGGTACATACAAATATGCTAAACTGTGATAGGGGCTAGGTAGCTACACTAGCGTACACACACAATGCTAAAACTGAGTAGGGCTAGGGTAGCTAAATGGACTGCGTACTGCACAATGACTAGACTGTGTAGGCCACTAAGTTAGCTATACTGTGTAAACGCTTCATGCTAACTGTGTAGGTTAGGTAGCTACACTCTTACACAAAGGTGCGCCTGTCGGGCTGCGTAGACGCACATGCTCACTGAGTAGGCTATGTAATACTAAATTGTGTACTTAGCATGCTATCGGTTGCAGGCTAGGTACAGCTACGTATACTGTGTAGCGGTATTAGCTAACTGTGTAAAGTTAGTTTAGCTACACTCTGTACACAAGGTAGCGCTACACTGCGTACAGCGCATGCTACACTGGAGTAGACTAGGTAGCCTCACACTGCGTACACAGCCATGCTAACTGTGTGGGCTAACTAGCTCCGGTACATACAAATATGCTAACTGTGTAGGCTAGGTAGCTACACTGAGTACACACATGCTAACTCTGTGGGCTAACTAGCTCCAGTATACACAAATGTGCTAACTGTGTAGACTAGCTAGCTATACTGCATACAGACATGCTAACTGTGCAGGCTAGGTAGCTACACTGTGTACACGCATGCAACCTGTCCAGGCTAGGTAGCTAAACTGCGTACACACATGCTAACTGTGCAGGCTAGGTAGCTAAACTATGTATGCACATGCTAACTGTGTAGGCTAGGTGTAGCTCCACTACGGACACAAACATGCTAACGGTCATAATCAGAATCAGATCAGAAATCAGAACATGCGTCTTTATTTCATGCTAACTATGTTACACATACACTGAATTTGCTCCGCTGGCTAAGAGCAACACGTATGACAAACTGTTTGTAGGCATAAAACGTAGTAACAAAAAAACACAGAACACATGCTATTTACAGTATAACACTAAAGCTAACTGCGTACACTATACAATAAATAACAGGGTAAGGGGAGGTAAGCTAACAATGCATAAAAAGTACTAAAGGTAATAAAAAAGCTGAAGAAGCTGAAAGCTACACTGTGAAACAGATAGGTAGCGTTGAAAAATATACAAAGTGCTACAGATGACCTGAATATTTACAGCATGTGAGAACATCTGTGACAGGTGTGGCAATGAGAGTGCAAATGGGCAGACGTGGCAAATGCAGGCAGAGTGCAAGTAGCTGTGTCAGTCTGGTTTGGTACAGTAGTGTATGTTTTGAGGTTACAGTGCGTACTGTGGTTGAGCTAAAGCTGCGTAAAAAAGCCGTGCGGACGTATGTGTGCTCTTTGATGGACCGCAGTCTTCTACCATGCGACTGGAGCTGGTTTAGTGTCCGCAGGGGTCTAAATGTGTAGGCCAGGCAGCTACACTGCGTACGCACATGCTAACTATGTAGGTAAGGTAGCTATACTCTGTACACAAGGTAGCTATACTGTGTACATACATGCTAAATGTGCAGGCTAGGTAGCTACACTGTGTACACACATGCTAACTGTGTGGGCTAACTAGCTCCAGTACGTACAAACATGCTAACTGTGCAGGCTAGGTAGCTACACTGCGTACAGACATGCTAACTGTGTAGGCTAACTAGCTCCAGTAAGTACAAACATGCTGACTGTGCAGGCGAGGTAGCTACACTGCGTACACGCATGCTAACTGTCCAGGCTAGGTAGCTACACTGCGTACACACATGCTAACTGTTTGGGCTAACTAGCTCCAGTACGTACAAACATGCTAACTGTGTAGGCTAGGTAGCTACTCTGCGTACGTACATGCTAACAGTCTAGGCTAGGTAGCTACACTGCGTACACACATGCTAACTGTGCAGGCTAGGTAGCTCCGGTACGTACAAATATGCTAACTGTGTACACAAGGTAGCTACACTGCGTAGACACATGCTAACTTAGTAGGCTAGGTAGCTAAACTGCGTACGCACATGTTAACTGTGCAGGCTAGGTAGCTACACTGTGTACACACATGCTAACTGTGTTGGCTACCTAGCTCCAGTACGTACAAACATGCTAACTGTGCAGGCTAGGTAGCTACACTGCGTACCTACTCAGTTAGCATGTGTGTACGCAGTATAGATACCTAGCCTGCTCCGATAGCATGCAAGTACACAATTTAGTTACCTAGCCTACTCAGTTAGCATGTGCGTACGCAGTGTAGCTACCTTGTGTATAGAGTGTAGCTACCTAACCTACACAGTTAGCATGAGCGTACACAGTATAGCTACCTAGCCTACACAGTTAGCATGTGCGTACGCAGTTTAGCTACCTAGCCTACTCAGTTAGCATGTGTGTACTCAGTTAGCATGTGTGTACGCAGTGTAGCTACCTAGCCTACACAGTTAGCATATTTGTATGTACCGGAGCTAGTTAGCCCACACAGTTAGCATGTGTGTACGCAGTTTAGCTACCTAGCCTACACTGTTAGCATGTGTGTACGTAGTGTAGCTACCTAGCCTACACTGTTAGTATGTGCGTACGCAGTGTAGCTACCTAGCCCAAACAGTTAGCATGTGTGTACGCAGTTTAGCTACCTAGCCTGCACAGTTAGCATGTCTGTATGCAGTATAGCTAGCTAGTCTACACAGTTAGCATGTTTGTATATACTGGAGCTAGTTAGCCCACACAGTTAGCATGTGTGTACGCAGTGTAGCTACCTAGCCTACACAGTTAGCATGTTTGTACATCCTGGAGCTAGTTAGCCCACACAGTTAGCATGTGTGTACGCAGTGTAGCTACCTAGCCTACTCAGTTAGCATGTGTGTATGCAGTGTAGCTGCCTGGCCTACACAGTTAGCATGTGTGTACGTAGTGTAGCTACCTAGCGTACACAGTTAGTATGTCTGTATGCAGTATTGCTAGCTAGTCTACACAGTTAGCACATTTGTATATACTGGAGCTAGTTAGCCCACAGAGTTAGCATGTGTGTACTCAGTGTAGCTACCTAGCCTACACAGTTAGCATATTTGTATGTACCGGAGCTAGTTAGCCCACACAGTTAGCATGTGTGTACGCAGTGTAGCTACCTAGTCTACTCAGTTAGCATGTGCGTACGCAGTGTAGCTACCTTGTGTACAGAGTGTAGCTACCTAACTTACACAGTTAGCATGACCGTACACAGTATAGCTATAGTACTATAGTATATACGTATAGTAATAAACAGACATGCTAACTGTGTAGGCTAACTGGCTCCAGTACGTACAAACATGCTAACTGTGCAGGCTGGGTAGCTACACTGCGTACGCACATGCTAACTGAGTAGGCTAGGTAGCTAAACTGCGTACGCGCATGCTAACTGTGCAGGCTAGGTAGCTACACTGCGTACACACATGCTAACTGTGTGGGCTAACTAGCTCCAGTTCGGACTAACATGCGAACTGTGTAGGTTAGGTAGCTACACTGCGTACACACATGCTAACTGAGTAGGTTAGGTAGCTACACTGCGAACGCACATGCTAACTGTGCGGGCTAGGTATCTATACTGTGTACATTAATGCTAACTACGTAGGTTAGGTAGCTATACTCTGTAAACAAGGTAGCTACACTGTGTACACACATGCTAACTGTGTAGGTTGGGTAGCTACACTGCATACAGACGTGCTAACTGTGCAGGCTAACTAGCTACATAGTGTAGAGACATGCTAACTCTGTTGGCTCACTAGCTACACCGCATACAGACATGATAACTATGTAGCCTCGCTAGCTACACTATGCACAGACATGCTAACTGTGTAGTCTAGTTAACTACAATGTGTACAAACATCCTTACTGTGTAGGCTAGTTAGCTACACTGTGTTCACAAGATAGCTACACTGTGTACACATGTGCTAACTGTGTAGGCTAGGTAGCTACACTGTGTTCACAAGGTTGCTACACTGTACACACATGCTAACTGTGTAGACTAGGTAGCTACACTGTGTTCACAAGGTAACTACACTGTGTACACACGTGCTAACTGTGTAGGCTAGATAGCTACACTGTACACACATGCTAACTGTGTAGGCTAGATAGCTACACTGTGTTCACAAGGTAGCTACACTGTACACACGTGCTAACTGTGTAGGCTAGGTAGCTACACTGTACACACATGCTAACTGTGTAGGCTAGATAGCTACACTGTACACACATGCTAACTGTGTAGGCTAGGTAGCTACACTGTACACACATGCTAACTGTGTAGGCTAGGTAGCTACACTGCGACATACTAAAGGCCATTTCCCCCTTAACCATGATATTACCATGAACACCACCAGGATTAACGTGTGTAGTAAAGGTAAACAGGAAGTGACTCAATGTTCTGTAGGTCGGTTAGGTTCTGGAACTGGACTCAGAACAGAGGGTTTTGGGAAACGGTTCCTCTGCGTTTGTCCCTATGTCTCCTGCTGTAGGAATGGCAGGAAAGGACCTGAGAGGGCATTTCTGGGGCTTGGTGGTGCACTTACTTCACAGATGCACTGTGGAGCCCCTACTGTAACCAGACCACCGTGCTGAAAGTATCCTAACACAGGTTCACTCCGCTCCCCCTCCTCCCTCCCCGTTTCACATCCTGGGCTTCATCAGGTGCCTGATAGAAATGCCTGATTAAAAATCCATCATTAAATACAGAGATAAAATCCACAGATTCTTAAACTACAGTAAATAGACTGTTTTAAAAGCAGCTCTTTCCTCTGTTCACCTTGAGGTTTACCTGTGTGGATCAGTAATGCAGGGGTGTTACCTGGGTTACCTGGTATTTATGCCCTGGTGAAACAGGCAGTGCTCAGAGACAGTAATGATGTTCTAGACACTGAAAGCAGCATCGAGATAAACCGTTACACCAACACCACCATCCCTTTAGTAGGAGCTAGTTTTAGTCATTTCTCCAGAGATCTGTAGAAACAGAACATCACTGGATGTGTGACCATTAGTAAACGCTTCTCCTGTGTGATGATATGATGATGGATTTGGTTCTCTAAAGAACCTGTTTAAGGGTTCTGCTGTAATTCTGTTCTAATAAATCTGTTCTGTTCTTCTCTGTTTTGCAGAGCCTCCCTATCTCCGTAAGTACATTCTCCTTCTCCTGTATCTGAGAGGGTTCTAGTCCTGTACAGTAGAAAGTCCTGAGCTGATCAGACTCTCACTAGTTCAGTTTAAACAGAAGACAGAGTGTATATAACTAAGACTACAGAACCAGACTAGACTTAGTCCTTATTTATTTATTCACTCTTAATAAACGGTTCTCTAAGTGTTCTTTAGTGAAGGTAATGATCATATATAGAACCTCTAACACTCAGAGACCCGTTTAAATGTACAAACGGTTCTTTACATGTCCATATGGTTCTTCTGTGTGATGATATGATGATGGATTTGGTTCTCTAAAGAACCTGTTTAAGGGTTCTCCTGTAAATCTGTTCTAATAAATCTGTTCTGTTCTTCTCTGTGTTGCAGTGCCTTCCCTATGCCGTAAGTACATTCTCCTTCTACTGTATCTGAGAGGGTAATAGCACTGTGAGCACACTAGCGCCTCCTGTGGAGGAGTTAAAGAACCTCACCTAGGGTCACTACAAGCCCCTCCTTCTGCTAATATCAGAGGTAGACAGTACTGAGTTCCACTCCTTCCAGATCTGGAGTACCGAGTTCCTGTAATGCTGCTGTTTACAGTAGAACTTTTACTTTTACTGGAGTTCATTTCTAATAAAGTACTTTCATTTCACTACTCTAATATTAATACCCCCTACAGAGGAACAAACTTATTACAGAGTCAGTTCTGAGAGCCAATCAGAGCCCAGCAGTGTCCTGCTCCACACATGATCCTGATCTAGAGATCAAACACATCCAGACTGACCTGATCAGTAATGACCTTTCAGGGTTTATAGACTCTGTACAGGAGGAGGAATGTGGTCAGGGTCAGTCCTCCCCCTGCAGTCTGCTGGAGGAGGTTCTGCAGGATTGGTCAGTTTGGAAATGAGGGAGTACTGCTCTGCTGAGGTGACAGAAGTAGAAGTTAAAGTACCATTAACATTGTTACTAATGTGGAAGTGTTAAAGTCCCCTCTCCTAAATGTACTACAGAGGTAAAAGTGTTTCTCTGAGAATCAGAATAATTCAGCTCTCACACTAAATATCTTTATCACTGTGGATCAGGGAGCACATACATGATGCTGAGAGTACATAAGAGCTTCTACTAGCACTGCATGGATCATCCTCAACAGGACACTCACCTACAGCACAGAGCTCCTACATGTTTGATCTCCTCTAATTAGAGATGGACATTGCTGGAAATCAGGACTGAGATAAATCAGCACTGAGCTTTAAAACGAATATCCCAAATTAAAATCCCAGCTCCGGAAAACTGTTCTTGACCAGACTTCCTAAATCCCGTTCTCCTTTTATTACTTAAGACTTTCCTGAAGTGAAGTCACCATAAACTCCACCATTTTCCCTTAACGAGCGACATTCCCTCAAACATCCCTCAGACATTCCATACAGTTCCGTACCTGAAAGTCTCTCCATGGTTCTTGTACTTTACTGAGGGTATTAGCAGAAGGCCAGCATCTGTAGATCTAAGATCATGAGCTGGAACATAAACAGAGAGAGGTTCTGTGATGTAAGCAGGTTCTAGATTATTCAGAGCTTTATAGACCAGCAGGAGAACTTTGAAGTCTGTTCTAACCGATACAGGCAGCCAGTGCAGCTCTTTCAGAACAGGAGTGATATGAGCAGCACTAGACTTGTACCGCCTCCTGGACACATTAGGCTTATCTCTCCTCCTGGACACAGCAGTAATCTTATCCCCCCTCACGGATGCAGTAGTACTCCTATCCCTCCTCCTGGATACAGTAGTACTCCTATCCCTCCTCACTGGATACAGTAGTACTCCTATCCCTCCTGATGGATACAGTAGTACTCCTATCCCTCCTCACGGATACAGTAGTACTCCTATCCCTCCTGATGGATGCAGTAGTACTCCTATCCCTCCTCCTGGTACAGTAGTACTCCTATCCCTCCTCACGGATACAGTAGTACTCCTATCCCTCCTGATGGATGCAGTAGTACTCCTATCCCTCCTCCTGGATACAGTAGTACTCCTATCCCTCCTGATGGATGCAGTAGTACTCCTATCCCTCCTCACGGATACAGTAGTACTCCTATCCCTCCTCACTGGATACAGTAGTACTCCTATCCCTCCTGATGGATACAATAGTACTCCTATCCCTCCTCACTGAATACAGTAGTACTCCTATCCCTCCTCCTGGATACAATAGTACTCCTATCCCTCCTCCTGGATACAATAGTACTCCTATCCCTCCTCACGGATACAGTAGTACTCCTATCCCTCCTCACTGGATACAGTAGTACTCCTATCCCTCCTCACGGATACAGTAGTACTCCTATCCCTCCTCACTGGATACAGTAGTACTCCTATCCCTCCTGATGGATACAATAGTACTCCTATCCCCCCTCACTGAATACAGTAGTACTCCTATCCCTCCTCCTGGATACAATAGTACTCCTATCCCTCCTCACTGGATACAGTAGTACTCCTATCCCTCCTCCTGGATACAATAGTACTCCTATCCCTCCTCCTGGATACAATAGTACTCCTATCCCTCCTCACGGATACAGTAGTACTCCTATCCCTCCTCACTGGATACAGTAGTACTCCCTCCTCACTGGATACCTACTCCTATCCCTCCTCACGGATACAGTAGTACTCCTATCCCTCCTCACTGGATACAGTAGTACTCCTATCCCTCCTGATGGATACAATAGTACTCCTATCCCCCCTCACTGAATACAGTAGTACTCCTATCCCTCCTCCTGGATACAGTAGTACTCCTATCCCTCCTCACTGGATACAGTAGTACTCCTATCCCTCCTGATGGATACAACAGTATTCCTATCCCTCCTCCTGGATACAGTAGTACTCCTATCCCTCCTCACTGGATACAGTAGTACTCCTATCTCTCCTCACTGGATACAGTAGTACTCCTATCCCTCCTCCTGGATACAGTAGTACTCCTATCCCTCCTCCTGGATACAGTAGTACTCCTATCCCTCCTGATGGATGCAATAGTACTCCTATCCCTCCTCCTGGATACAATAGTAGTCCTATCCCTCCTCCTGGATACAATAGTACTCCTATCCCTCCTCACGGATACAGTAGTACTCCTATCCCTCCTCACTGGATACAGTAGTACTCCTATCCCTCCTCACTGGATACAGTAGTACTCCTATCCCTCCTGATAGATACAGTAGTACTCCTATCCCTCCTCACTGGATACAGTAGTACTCCTATCCCTCCTCACTGAATACAGTAGTACTCCTATCCCTCCTCACTGGATACAGTAGTACTCCTATCCCTCCTGATAGAAACAGTAGTACTCCTATCCCTCCTCCTGGACACATTAGTTGTCTTATCTAACTTCTACGTCATATGACCAAACAATAATAATCTCTATTTCTACAGTCAGTTCTGACAGTGCAGTCTGATTGGCTGACAAGTGAGAAAGTCCTGGTGTAGGAGGATTATGGTATATACAGTGTTGTGTACATTACAGTGTGTAATAAAGAGCATGTACAGCAGTTTAAACAGAGGGGTGTGAGAGGGTCCTGGTGTAGGAGGATTATGGTATATACAGTGTTATGTACATTACAGTGTGTAATAAAGAGCATGTACAGCAGTTTAAACAGAGGGGTGTGAGAGGGTCCTGGTGTAGGAGGATTATGGTATATACAGTGTTATGTACATTACAGTGTGTAATAAAGAGCATGTACAGCAGTTTAAACAGAGGGGTGTGAGGGGGTCCTGGTGTAGGAGGATTATGGTATATACAGTGTTATGTACATTACAGTGTGTAATAAAGAGCATGTACAGCAGTTTAAACAGAGGGGTGTGAGGGGGTCCTGGTGTAGGAGGATTATGGTATATACAGTGTTATGTACATTACAGTGTGTAATAAAGAGCATGTACAGCAGTTTAAACAGAGGGGTGTGAGAGGGTCCTGGTGTAGGAGGATTATGGTATATACAGTGTTATGTACATTACAGTGTGTAATAAAGAGCATGTACAGCAGTTTAAACAGAGGGGTGTGAGAGGGTCCTGGTGTAGGAGGATTATGGTATATACAGTGTTATGTACATTACAGTGTGTAATAAAGAGCATGTACAGCAGTTTAAACAGAGGGGTGTGAGAGGGTCCTGGTGTAGGAGGATTATGGTATATACAGTGTTATGTACATTACAGTGTGTAATAAAGAGCATGTACAGCAGTTTAAACAGAGGGGTGTGAGGGGGTCCTGGTGTAGGAGGATTATGGTATATACAGTGTTATGTACATTACAGTGTGTAATAAAGAGCATGTACAGCAGTTTAAACAGAGGGGTGTGAGAGGGTCCTGGTGTAGGAGGATTATGGTATATACAGTGTTATGTACATTACAGTGTGTAATAAAGAGCATGTACAGCAGTTTAAACAGAGGGGTGTGAGAGGGTCCTGGTGTAGGAGGATTATGGTATATACAGTGTTATGTACATTACAGTGTGTAATAAAGAGCATGTACAGCAGTTTAAACAGAGGGGTGTGAGAGGGTCCTGGTGTAGGAGGATTATGGTATATACAGTGTTATGTACATTACAGTGTGTAATAAAGAGCATGTACAGCAGTTTAAACAGAGGGGTGTGAGGGGGTCCTGGTGTAGGAGGATTATGGTATATACAGTGTTATGTACATTACAGTGTGTAATAAAGAGCATGTACAGCAGTTTAAACAGAGGGGTGTGAGAGGGTCCTGGTGTAGGAGGATTATGGTATATACAGTGTTATGTACATTACAGTGTGTAATAAAGAGCATGTACAGCAGTTTAAACAGAGGGGTGTGAGGGGGTCCTGGTGTAGGAGGATTATGGTATATACAGTGTTATGTACATTACAGTGTGTAATAAAGAGCATGTACAGCAGTTTAAACAGAGGGGTGTGAGTGGTCCTGGTGTAGGAGGATTATGGTATATACAGTGTTATGTACATTACAGTGTGTAATAAAGAGCATGTACAGCAGTTTAAACAGAGGGGTGTGAGGGGGTCCTGGTGTAGGAGGATTATGGTATATACAGTGTTATGTACATTACAGTGTGTAATAAAGAGCATGTACAGCAGTTTAAACAGAGGGGTGTGAGGGGGTCCTGGTGTAGGAGGATTATGGTATATACAGTGTTATGTACATTACAGTGTGTGAAATAGAGAGCATGTACAGCAGTTTAAACAGAGGGGTGTGAGGGGGTCCTGGTGTAGGAGGATTATGGTATATACAGTGTTATGTACATTACAGTGTGTAATAAAGAGCATGTACAGCAGTTTAAAAACAGAGGGGTGTGAGAGGGTCCTGGTGTAGGAGGATTATGGTATATACAGTGTTATGTACATTACAGTGTGTAATAAAGAGCATGTACAGCAGTTTAAACAGAGGGGTGTGAGAGGGTCCTGGTGTAGGAGGATTATGGTATATACAGTGTTATGTACATTACAGTGTGTAATAAAGAGCATGTACAGCAGTTTAAACAGAGGGGTGTGAGGGGGTCCTGGTGTAGGAGGATTATGGTATATACAGTGTTATGTACATTACAGTGTGTAATAAAGAGCATGTACAGCAGTTTAAACAGAGGGGTGTGAGAGGGTCCTGGTGTAGGAGGATTATGGTATATACAGTGTTATGTACATTACAGTGTGTAATAAAGAGCATGTACAGCAGTTTAAACAGAGGGGTGTGAGAGGGTCCTGGTGTAGGAGGATTATGGTATATACAGTGTTATGTACATTACAGTGTGTAATAAAGAGCATGTACAGCAGTTTAAAGCCGACGAGACCGATATTTCCTGTTCTAGTGTATATCAGTGTTTATTCATGGTGTTTATGTAATGATATCTCCTATTCTAGCATATAGGAGCATTGATTGATGGTGTTTATGGACTGATGTTCTAGCGTACTGGATCGTTTATTGAGGGTGTTCATTGTGGGACTAATGACGAGCCCTAAATCCAGACTGAAACTGATCATGTGTGTCACTCCTGTGCAGGTCTCTGATACAAAGGGAAGATCTGAGACAGGTCTGTAGTTTGATAGCTCAGAAGGATGGAGACTGGGTTTCTTCATTAGAGGTTTGATTACTGCTAGTGTAAGAGATGTTGGAAGGTAGCTGAGGCTAAGAGAGGAGTTTACTATAGACAGAAGAGGCAGGTTCTGGATTTCTATCAGAACCTCTTTCAGTAAACTGGTAGGAACTGGATCTAGTGTGTGTGTAGTGGATTTAGAGGAGGAGGAGCTCTGTTTGTTGCAGTAGAGTAAAAGACTGCAGTCCCTCTGTGGTAGTTACACTGTGCTCGAGATCTGGATGAGCGTTTCGGGGTAGAGCACTTGTAGCTGTTATTTGGGTAATTAGAATTTTTAGCCCAATCGTTTCAGTCTCATCATTGAAGAAATGTATAAATACTAGCTACTGTATACTGATGGTATCAGGGGTTCTGTATCAGACTGGCTCTTACTTCATTTAGACCTTGTGCTGAACAATAATCTTGGATTAATTTTATTATTTTCAATCAGAGAAGAGAGATGACTGTGCTGAACGTGCTGCAGCTAGTGCTCTTCTGTAGTCCATAGGCTATCCTTCCCGACAGTCTGGAATTCTTCAGGTTCAGTCCGGCTCCGTTTACGCTCTAGTGTTCTGTTTAAGAGCTGGAGTATGATCACTGTACCCCGGAGCTTTCTCCACCGTATTCTTTTAAGTAGAGCCACCTTATTTAGAGTGGAGTGAAAAGTGTCCTCCAGGTGTTTGGTCAGAGTATCTAGATCAGTGGGTTCAGATGGACAGCTAATGGAATTTGACAGGTCTGGGAGGTTCTAGATAAAGCTGCTAGGTGTAGAGGATGTTACTACGTGTTTAACACAGTAGTGTGTAGATGAACATGGATTACAGCTGGAGCTGATTTCATATGAGATGAGATGATCTGAGACTGCTGTGGTCTGAGGAGGATAGATCAGTGATCCATGTTCATACTAGAGGATTAGATCAGGTTAGATCAGGAGTGTGGAGGATATCAGATCCATGTTATGATCTTGAGGATGAGGTTAGCTGTGGTCTGAGGAGGATAGATCAGTGATCCATGTTCATACTAGAGGATTAGATCAGGTTAGATCAGGAGTGTGGTCTGAGGAGGATAGATCAGTGATCCATGTTCATACTAGAGGATTAGATCAGGTTAGATCAGGAGTGTGGTCTGAGGAGGATAGATCAGTGATCCATGTTCATACTAGAGGATTAGATCAGGTTAGATCAGGAGTGTGGTCTGAGGAGGATAGATCAGTGATCCATGTTCATACTAGAGGATTAGATCAGGTTAGATCAGGAGTGTGGTCTGAGGAGGATAGATCAGTGATCCATGTTCATACTAGAGGATTAGATCAGGTTAGATCAGGAGTGTGGTCTGAGGAGGATAGATCAGTGATCCATGTTCATACTAGAGGATTAGATCAGGTTAGATCAGGAGTGTGGGTGCAGTAGTGAGGGGGACTCTGGTCGTTTAGGTGAGGACTGTGTAACTGTAGCCTGTCTGTGTGGCTCCATTCAGAGCTAAGTACTGTAATCCACGTTTCTGTGAGGCACAGAGCATTAAAGCCATGGTCAGTAATAAGTTCATTTATGATGAAGGCCTTACCTGTAAGGGATCTTATACTGAGCAGATCTAGTTTCAGACTAAAACTCCGGTAGATCTGGTCTGATACTGATCAGATGAGTTTTCTAAAACTGTGTTTGACTGGGAGATCAGACACAGTCTGAATTTGGTGGAACCTATGAGGTGTTTCTAGGGGGCTAGCAGATGATGGGTTTAGCCAGTTTGTCTGCAGCCTGGCCTCGTCAGTGGTAGACACATTACAGACATTATTGGCATTTACACTATGAGCATTAGTATTACTGTAACCCATACCATTAGCATTATTAGCACTAACATCATTAGCATTAACATTATTGGCATTTACTAGAAATCCGTAGCAGTCTTTAGCTGTGTAGTCATGTTCTGTTAGGCGCTGCTGGTGTTACCAGTTTGACAGCTCTAGGGTAGAAGCTGTTCCTGAACCTGGTGGTTCTGGCTCGGATGTTCTGGTACCTCTTTCCGGAGGGCAGAGGTTGGAAGAGGGGATGGCTGGGGTGTGTGGGGTCTGAGGATATGTGGACTGCTTTCCTCAGACATCTCTTGTCATAGATGTCCTGTATGGGTGGGAGGGTAGATGCGGTGATGTGCTGTGCAGTCTTTACCACCCTCTGCAGGGCCTTGCGCTCAGCAGAGGTGGCACTGCCATACCACGCAGTGATGCAGCGTGTCAGGATGCTCTCCACGGTGGATCTGTAGAAGTTGCAGAGGAGCTGCTGTGGCAGGTTGACTCTCCTCGGCCTTCGTAGAAAGTGGAGGCGTTGTTGGGCCTTCCTGACAAGGTGTGAAGTGTTGGTTGTCCAAGTAAGATCCTCGGCTAAGTGGACACCGAGGAACTTAAAGCTGCTCCTTCTTTCCACCAGCATGCCTCCAGTGTTCAGTGGTGTGTGCGTTCCTCCCCCTTTCCTGAAGTCAATGATCAGCTCTTTGGTTTTGCTGACATTAAGGGAGAGGTTGTTGG
>JAMWET010000470.1:0-30817 GCA_024036415.1 Prochilodus magdalenae | reverse complement strand
GTTGTTGTGTGCTGTGTTGGGGTGTGGAGAGCTGTGTGTGAGTGCGGTGTGGTGGTGTGGTGGTGGTGGTGGTGTGTTTTGTGTGTGTGTCCAACACAAAAAGGATCAGAAAACAAACAACCCCATCCCTCAGCCCCACAGGCCTTGTGGGTTTCTAATGTAAAGGGCAAGAACGTCTTCCTTAAGAAAGCCAACGAGATCATCACAGAACCCGATCAAATACCTCCTCCATTACGCCCCACATTGGACCTGCCTACAAGAAGCTTCAATTTAAACAATCGTGTACTTACAGGAATCCACCCAGACTGGGGGAAACCCAACCACACTGGGGGGAAAAAAAAAAAACTACTCCTGGACCCAGAAGACATTCCACGCCCGGAGCCAAAGTGGGGGGGGACCCGTCAAAACCGGGACGAGGGTTTCAGCAAGAAAAACTACCCACCAACATTCCAGCTAAAGCAAAGCACGAACCCTGAACCCCATCACACAGTACACTCCCCGACATGAGAGAATGCCAGGGAAGCCCCCGGCGATCCTAAAGCAGCGGGGACTTCCTGGGGACGAGTGACAGACAATCCGAAAAACCCCAAACAGCATGCTTCCACACAAAAAACCTCCACAGCTAGGAGGTCACTTCTCCCCTGGACCTCCACCCAAACAAAAACAGGACACCATTTTCAAGATCCGGTTTTTTTCCCGGCGGGAACCGAGGAGGAGCTCCAGCAAAAACGGGAAACAACCCCCAGCGGAATCTTGTTCAGCAAATGAGAAAGACGGGAACCATTCTGCCTGACCGCGCTCGTGATGAACAGGGCGTGGTTTCAACTGGTTGGTACCTTATCAATCAAATCCCACATTCTGGCTGCTCCAAGGCTGCCCGGGGGAACACGGCGACCCACTTCAGGCCACTCACCCCCACACGTCCCCAGTCGTTTCGTCTCAGGAAGATGTGTTTCCGACCTGCCTTCAGGATGTCATCAGATCATCACACGTCCCAGCCTATAACCACCGGGCACCAGGGAGTGACCCAGTTCCGCGTCAGCTCGAGAAACAATTCAGTTTGCGAGCGGGGACCAGCGGACAAATTTCTAAGGAACCCTGGAGGAACGGGCTGGGACGATATTTGCTTCTGGAATCAGTCCACTGCGTGTGTGGTTTTAAAACCACCGTTCTTAAAAACTACCACATACCTCTGACTGTCCTCCACCCACTGAGAGCTGAGGGAAGCTGGATCTGCGCCTGTTGGGAAGCCTGCAGAACTCCCAACATGGTTTTTTTTCTCCTCCCTGGGGCTTGTAGAGGCTGGCGTTCTAAAAACAGGTTTTGTACTGAATCTTAGCTCAGGGAAAAAAGGAGCTCTTTAGGTTTAAGAGATGCGGAAAAAGCTGGAGCATTTGCCTTTACACCCCGGACCAACTAAATTAAGGGGGCCCTACATAAAGCTCCAGCTAGTCCAGAAACGCAGCTGTAGAACCTTACTAGAACAAGAAAAATACGATCATTTATGTAGACCCAACCCAACGGTTCCTCACCACCCACAGCGGACACCTGTGAAAATTACTGTTCAGTTACATCTTTACTCCTAACGTATAGGGGACCTAAACGGGGACCCCCCACAGTACTCAGCGGGAGGCTACCTTCACTTGTACAAAACCCCACACAGCGCTGCGCTACACCACCAGTTACCGGCCTGTGACGGTACCCTCGGCTCAGCCGCTGATGGAAGGAACACGAGGGGGCTGCCCAGCGCAGAGGAATCCTCTTTTTTAAACAGGGGGACTCTCAGGGACTACCTTCAGCACTTCCAAACTTATAACAAAAAAAAAAACACGTTACCCAATTTTCTCTTACCCTCTCAGTCTCCCTTTAATGCAGAGGGACCGTTCCGTCTCTCAGTTCTTCTCTCCTGTCTCTCTCCTGTCTCGGTCTGTCTTCAGTCTCTCTGTCTCTCTTCTGGGACTCTGTTCTAGTCTCTTCAGTCTCTCTGTCTTCAGGTCTCTCTCGTCTCAGTCTTCTCTGTTTCTTCGCAGGTCTCTCTCTGTCTCAGCGTCTTCTCTGTTGCTCGGTCTCTCGGTCTCTGGTCTCTCAGTCTTTTCTCTGTCTCTGGGCGTTCGGTATCTTCTCAGTCTCTCTGTCTCTCGGTCTCTCTCGTCTCGGTCTCCTCTGTGGTTCGGGTCTCTGTCTCTGTTTCTCAGTCTCCTCTTTGTTTCTCTCCAGTCTCTGTTGTGGTCTTTTCTGTCTCAGTCTCTCGTTCTCCCAGTCTTCTCTCTGTGTCTCTGTCTCTGTCTCTCCAGTCTCTTCTGGCGCTCAGTCTCTCTTCTGTCTCAGTCTCTCTGTCTCTCCAGGTCCTACTCTCTGTCTCAGTTATCTCTGTCTCGGTCTTCTCGGGTTCTCTGTCTTCTCCAGGGGTCTCTCGGTCTCTGTTTGTTATCTCCTCTAGTCTCTCGTGTCTTCTCGGTCTCTATCTTTTTTTGTGGTCTCGGGTCTCGTCTCTGTATCCTCTGTGTCTTTGGTCTTTTTCAGGTCCTCGTCTTATCAGGTCTCTGGTCTCTCTTTCTGTCTCAGGTCTCTTGTTCTCTCTGTCTCTCGAGTCTCTTTCTGTCATTCTCTCTCTCTTTTCCTCCTTCTTGTGTTCTAGCAACTGGAAGGACATTTTCTCAGGAGTGGTCCCACAATCAGACACCCCCAGAGGGCAGCTAGAGGCACCTGGAGCAAATCAGCGGCCACCGTGGGTTCTCGTGCCCCTGTTTTCAATCCAAACCCGGCATACCACCAACCCTTCTTACCCACCTTTCTCTGGGCTTTTTGATCAAAAACTACATCTTGAGTCGGCTTTCCACCTGTGCAGTTTACTTCTTTTCCTGGGACTAATCAGACTGGACTAATCAGGACTGGACTAATCACGGACTGGTTCTAATAGATGTTCTTAAGCCCTTTCCTCCTTTTCCTGTTTGTTCTGGTCTTTTCTCTTCATCAGGGTTTCGACCCTGAGGAGGTTGGGTTCTTGCCCTCGAGCCGGTTACCTCTCGAGTTCTTCCTCCACTTCAGGGGAGTTTTTCTGTGAAGCTGGTTTTGAGACAACGTTGTTGGTTAAAACGCTATACAAAATTAATTATTGAGCGGATGATTGAATAACCCACCCACTAACCATCCAGTGGCCATCAATAACCATCAGTGGCCATCAATAACCATCAAGTTTGGCCATCACATAAACCATCCAGTTGACCATCCCAGTAAGCAGTTTCAGTGGACCCATCAGTAACCATCAGTGGGGCCCATCAATAAAAAAAAACCATCAGTATTTCATCCCACAGTAAACCGCTCATCTTGACCTTCATTCTTCATCCAGCCCGAGAGGGCCTTGCAGATTCCCAGAGGCCCCAGCAGTGATCCCATTACAGGCGCTCACCAGACTATGGAGTTAACAGCAGTACATACCCACAGCAGGGAGGAGCAGGAACTAGGGGAGCAGCCCCTGGGAGCAGGGGACTATGGACGCCCAGCCACTGGGAGGCAGCACTGGGGAGCAGGGGACTAGGAGGCAGCACTGGGAGCAGCACTGGGAGCCACTAGGCACTGGGCAGCAGCACTGGGAGCAGGACTAGGAGCAGGACTCAGGGCAGCACTGGGGACCGCATAGCCACTGGGAGCAGGCAATTGCGGCGCCGAAGCAGCACTGGAGCAGGCCCAATGGAGCAGGACTAGGAGCAGCAATGGGAGACACTGCCCACTTTGGAGCAGGACCCTAGGAGTGAAATCGCAGTAGCCAGTAACGCTACCTGTCACCAGTAACACTAGAATAGTGAAACTTGCAGTAAAACCTAACCCAGACCTGCACTAAAATACCCGCATAACACCCACACTAAACCACCGGCACTAACAACTTACCCAACACTCAACAGCCGCCACTATACCACCGGGCACTAAACCACCCCAGCACTTAAAAACACTACCCGCCATTAAACCACCGGCACTAACACCAGCACTAAGAAACTTTACCACAGCCATTAACACCGGCCACTAAACACCAGCACTCAAAACAACTTAAAACCCGCACAGCTAACACCGGCACTAACACCCAGCCCCATTGAAATAAAGCTACACGGCACTAAAAACACTGGCACCTAAACTACCAGCACTATAGAACTTACCCGCACTGAAACACCGGCACTAACAATCGCTCAGCACTACAAACTTTTACCCGCACTAAGCACCAAGCACTAAATACTGATTACCCGCCACTGAACACCTCGTGCGACTAATCACCTAGGACTGAAAACCTACACCGCACACTACAACACCCTGGCAACTAAAACCAGCACTAGCACTAAAAAACTTACCCGCACTAACCACCAGCACTAAAAACTACCCGCACTTTAAACCACCGGCCAACTTAACACCAGCACTAGGGAAAACTACCCGCACATTAACATCAACGGCCCACTTAACACCAGCACTTGTAAAAATCAACCCGCAGCCACACTTGGCACTAACATGTCTACCCACACTAACTACGGGCACTAACACCGGCACTAACACCAGGCAGCAAGTAGAGGAGGGCCGGAAAGCCTGCAGGTCCGGAAGCCACATTGTAAAACTTCCCCTGAACCGCCTTTCCAATTTGTGCTGTCATAAGGTTCCAAGGAAACGGATTCTGAAGAGAACATGGATGACAAGCAGACAGTAGAGGAGAGTGGAGGCTAGCAATAGAACGTTCTAGTAGAATCTCAAAATCCCAAACAGGCCGCAGCTCACACTGACCACCACCATTCTGGTATTCGTGTTTGTTGTATGGGTGTGTTCCTCTGAAACGACAGCAGAAATCAGATTGGGTGGCAAGGTTGGAGTTTACAGGCAGGAGTTTAGAGATGTCAGGTCTCACAGAGAACCACTAATAACTCCACAGTAAAACAAAGTCAGGATTCCACAGTAACATCAGCAGAAAAAAACCGCGGAGATGAGGAAAACCCTGAGGAATCTTGTACCAGTCTACAACGTGCTGCTCACCGTCCTCTGACAAAATAGGTGTTAGGTGCGTGTTGTTGTCCTGGCCAGCAAGGTGGAGCCGCTCACCCACTGCCGCCAGCCATGACACGTAATGAAATCCCCGGCAGCAGTATTTCACCCAGCGCCCCTAACAGGCCACTGCCAGCACCATTTAAGGGTGTTTGGAACGGGAGTGAGAACCTAAATTACGAAGGGGCGGGTACTCTGATTTATGGGCCGAGTCGGGTTGTCTCATGTAGGTCGGGAGTGTATAAAAACTCTAAATGTAGGTATTGTGGGTTGTGGGGCGGGGCGTGGGCTGGGAGCCGGAGACGAGGTCATTTTAAATCGTTCAGCGGCACATCTCGGAAGCCGCGGGAGGTCGTGACTGCAGTTTTGCTGACGGGACTTTATGCTTCTGGTATCTTCTCTGGCCATTCTGACCTGACATTTCATTGTTTGTGTTGAGCCTCTGGTGCAGTCCTAGAACGTCCGGGCCCTAAGGTTCATACGTCCACCATTAGGGACCGACCCAAATTACTCAGGAAAAACACGCCACGTGACAGCAGGCCCAGGGAGAGGGGACTCCATCACTCAGATGGGGGGGGGGGGACTATATTTACCTCCCAGCGCCCTTGCAGCATGTATCCCTTTCCACCATGAATGGAGTTTAAGGCTATGATGCTTCTCTCCCACCATTTACATTATTTCATAAAACAGCGGTCTCAAGGGGACATCAGGGCAGCGTATTTAGAGATGAACCAACCTCCTGTATGGAAACTTCGACCTGTGAGGGAGTTTGATCAGAGGGGACGGTCTGGTTACCTTCTACCACCACTATTGAGAACCACACGATACCCCCTTGTTCTGATATGGCGTGAGCGGAGGCTGTTCATGCGACAACTCGCTGGAAACTCCGGAGAGGGAAAAGTCGTGGAATTGATTCCCAGCCTCACACAGCATTCGTATTCGATTCGCTGGGTGGGCTTGGTCATAGGCAATGAAACTATTCTATAGGGATATATGCTCAAGGAGACTACTCACCATAGGAAGAGGTGAGAGCTGCCACCTGACTGGATGCTCCTGACCACGAGACTTATTAAACTCCCACCACAGAAAACGCCAGGGTTCTTTAATTGAGAAGCGACTGGACGTTCTGGCCAGTAGGGCACGCCACGACCGTGAGCCAGGGTCAGCAGAAAAACAGGCTAAAGACGGCTTACAGTGCACAACGCTAACGCGACAATGATGAAAAACGGGGGGGCCCCAGTCTCCAGCGCCATGTTAAAGCTCCTGCTTGCCAAACAACAGGTTCATCTACGACGTGTCTTCATGGATCACAGCGCAAGGTGAAAGCTCGACAGCCCACCATTGTGGTCAGAAAGGGGATACATTAAAACACTACAGCTTCGTTTCTGTTTCCTTTTTTACATGGAAGATTATAAAAAAAAACAATATTAAATCAGAGTCACTCCAGCTAAAACCCATAGCATCCCATTACAGGGGACAATACCCCCACCAAGGGCCCAGCGCAGTCCATGGCTTTCCTGTGTAGGTTATTAATGCTGTTATAAGGGGAGCTAGCTGTTGTAATGTATAGTGTAACAGGGCCTACGACAGGTGTTATATATACACTCCCTACCGCGGGCCACAGTAACACCAGCTACCCAAGCTTCTCAGCGACGTTCATTAGGGCAAGCTGACGAAACAGGATCGGTCTTGATCAAGGGGGCTGGGCAAGGTGGGGGCTCTCCAGGGGAGCATCCATTGGGACGCCAGGAATACGGGTGGGTGTTAGATCAGCTTTGTTAACGTACTTATCAGGATGGACTCAGCATCACTGAGGACGCGGATCTAAAACACACTTCTCCACTGACCCCCACTGTCCACTGAACCTGTTCCACTGGACCTAACCCCACTGACCTGTCCCAGACATGCCACTGAAATCAACAGCTTGCTAAAACACTGACCTGGTTCACTGGACCTGTTACCAAACAACGGTCCCATGATGAGGTAGGTTGGTAGGTTTTGACTTGTCTAGTGGTAGGTAGACCCCAGGTTAGGATATTGGTTAGGGGGACAGGTAGGCACTGTTTTTTTTAACTGATTAAATGAAGGCCAGGTGTGCTTTCACTTGTTATTGGGACCACAATATGCTATTGTAGTACAGGGAGTTGTCGCTCTCCATTCTTCCAAGCAGCTTACGTCCCTGGTTTGCTCCCTGGGGACGGCCTTGGGGTGTCCAAACCTTTCTACATGCTAGTGAGTTAAGGGGACTATTCAGGTTCAAAAACGCCAGCAGTGGAAGCCCCCCCCACTGCCTCCGGGGACCAAATCGTATGGTTAACTTAGCTGGAGGGCAGAGCAGTGGAAACTCGGGAGGCACGGCGAGCCTTCCATACTGGGACGCTGTTGATACGGGATTTTATAAATAATAAATTCATCTGGAACTATTAAAGGGACTGATCTCCTTGGGTTTTACACGGTGGAATTCACAAGCTGACTTCTTACCGAAAAACAGGAAGCCTAAATTCAACTAGCAGGTCTGAGGCTAGCTGTTGCCGTTAGGCAGCATGCTACCTTAAGGGATGGACGTTCCCCCTGAGTTTGGAGGTTTATTGGAAGTTTGGCCAACCAAAAGGAAGGAAGGAAACGCCCCCCATGACCTGTTCCTTGAAGGGGACCTCCTGGACTTTCCCTATGGACCTCAAATTCCTGTTTACCCGTGGACTGTCAGGGGAAGCTGCAGAGTCCTGAGGCTTCAGCGTCCCTTCTTCATATACATGGAAAAATATTTAAAACCAGTGAGGGTCCATCACCTAACACGCGGCCTTCTCTCAGCGGGGTCTGACGGAATCTGCTCCGGGCCATCGTTTTCAAGCCGCGGAGGGCGCCGCGGGCTGTCGTTTAGGTGAGCTGATTAATATTAAAATGTCATTCTCTCTGCAGGTCACTGTTCTTATTTAACCCAGGAGGACGAGCGCACGCTTCGCGGCGGAGGGGAAACTCTTCCACCATATTGAAGAAAAAAATCCCGTATCCAGGAAGTCACGGACACCTCCCAAGCACATTAACCTCCGGATAATTGGGAAAAACAACTAAGCTTGCCAGAAAAAACAGCCTGCATATATTGTATTCCTACAGGCAGTTGATGCCCCGGCCCATTCAAGCTGGGAAGTATAAGGGAGTGTTTCAGCACAGGCTGCTTTTCTGGATGAGGCACAGGCCAAATTCTAGAAAAAAAAAAACAAGCCCTCAGGTACATATACCATAGTGTCTTACAGCTTTGGGTAGGTGTGTGGTCAGCTTGAATGGGCGGGGGATTTAAGGGCTAAACTGCTGTAGGATAAATATTATTTTTAATTTCTGCAGCTTAGTTTCCATATTCGGACGGTATGTGCTGGAGGGTGCCGTGTTCCTGGATACGGGTTCTTCAATATGTGGAAGAGTCCTCCGCCGCGGAGCGTGCGCTCGTCTCCTGGGTTAATAAGACAGTGACCTGCAGAGAGAATGACTTTAATATTAATCAGCTCCTAAACGAGCCGCGGCGCCTCCGCGCTGACGAGGCCGGAGCACATCCGTCAGACGCTGAGAGAGGCCGCGTGTTAGTGATGGACCTCATGGTTTAATATTTCATGTAGATGAGAAGGGACGCTGAGCTCAGGACTCTGCAGCTCCTCTGACGTCACGGTAACAGGATGAGGTCATCAGGAGTCAGGAGGTCTTCAGGAGTCATGGGGGGCGTTCTTCTTCTTTGGTGCCAAAACTTCATAACCTCAAACTCAGGGGAACATCATTCCTTAAAGGTAGCATGCTGCTAACGGCACAGCTAGCCTCAGACCTGCTAGTGAATTTAGCTTCCTGTTCGGTAAGTCAGCTTAGTGATTCCAGCCGTGTACCAAGGAGATCAGTCTTTAATAGTTCCAGATGAATTATTATTTAATAAATCCGTATCACAGCGGTCAGTATGGAAGGCTCCGCCGTGCTCCCGAGTTCCACTGCTCTGCCCTCAGCTAAGTTAACCATACGATTGGTCCCTGAGGGCAGTGGGGGGCTCCACTGCTGCGTTTGACTAATAGTCCTCTTACTCACTAGCATGTAAAAGTTTGGACACCCCAAGACGTCCAGGGAGCAAAAACAGGGACGTAGCTGCTGGAGGAATGGAGAGCGGACAACTCTCTGTACTACATAGCATATGTGTCATACAGGAGCACACCTGGCCTTCATTATCAGTACAGTGCCTACCTGTCTACCAATATCTACCTGTCTACCTACCAGCTAGGACAAGTCAAACTACCACTACTCATCATGGACAGTTTTGGTAACAGGTCAGTGGACAGGTCAGTGTTTACAGCTGATGTCAGTGGACAGGTCAGTGGACAGGTCAGTGGTTAGGTCAGTGGACAGGTCAGTGGACAGTGTGTTTGAGAGACGTGTCCTCAGTGAGATGCTGAGTCTGATAAGTAAGTACAGCTGTCTAAACCACCGTATTCCTGCGTCCCATGATGCTCTGAGAGCCCACCTGCCAGCCTTGATCAGACGATCCTGTTCACAGCTGCCCTAATGACGTCGCTGAAGCTGGGTACTGTGTTACTGTGGCCTCGTAGGGAGTGTATAACACCTGTCATAGCCCTGTTACTATAATTACATAGCTAACTCCTTATACAGCATTATAACCCTACACAGGAGCATGACGCGCTGGGCTGGTGTATTGTCTGTATGGATGCTATGGGTTTAGCTGGAGTGACTCTGATTTAATATTGTTTATAATCTTCATTAAAAAGAAACAGAAACGAACTGTAGTGTTTATGTTCCCTTTCTGACCACATGGGGGCGCAGCTTCACCTGCGCTGTGTCTGAAACACCGTAGTAACCGTGTTAGCAGGAGCTTTAATGGCCTGAACTGGGCGTTTATGATTGTAGCGTTAGCCTGTTAGCCTGTTAGCCTGTTTTCTGCTGACCTGCTCAGTCTGGCCTACTGCAGAACGTCAGTGCTCATTAGAACCGCGTTCTGTGTGGGAGTTTATAATTCAGCAGGAAGCTCCCAGCAGGAGCAGCTCACCTCCTATTATAGTCTCCTCCATATTCCCATGAATAGTTCATCTGACCACGCCCCCCAGCGAATGGGAATCTGCTGAGGCTGGAATCAAGTCCGACTTTCCTCTCGGAGTTCCAGCGAGTGGCGCTGAACAGTCCGCTCACTCAGAACGGTTCCCAGTGGTGGTGAAGGTAACCAGACGTCCCCTCTAAAAGCTCCCTCACAGGAAGTTCCTACAGGAGGTGGTTCTGAATACGCTGCCTGATGTCTGAGACGCTGTTTATGATAGTGTGGAGAAGATCTCAGCCTTAAACTCCATTCATGGTGGAGGGATACATGCTGCAGGGCGCTGGGAGGTAATATAGTCCCCCAGCTGAGTGATGGAGTCTCCCTGCTGCTGTCACTGTGGCGTGTTCCTGAGTAATTTGGGGGTCTATGGTGGACGTATGACCTGAGGGCCGGACGTTCTGCTGACCAGAGCCAACACAAACATGAATGTCAGGTCAGATGCCAGAGAAGATCAGAGCAGAGTCCGTCAGCAAACTGCAGTCACGACCTCCAGCGGCTCCGAGAGTGGACGCTGACATTTAACTGACCTCTCCCGGCTCCGCCCACGCCCCGCCCACACCACAATACCTACATTTAGAGTTATACACTCGACCTAATGAGAACCCGACTCGGCCCATATCAGAGTACCCGCTTCGTATTTAGGTTCTCCTCCGTTCCACCTTAAATGGTGCTGCAGTGCTGTTGGGGCGCTGGTGAATACGCTGCCGGGATCATTAGTGTTCAGGCGGCTCCACCTGCTGGCCGTAACACGCACCTACAGCTCAGAGGACGGTGAGCACGTTGTAGACTGTAGAGTCTCAGGGTTCTCATCTCCCGGTTCTGCTGATGTTCTGTGGATCCTGAGCTGTTACTGTGGAGTTAGTGGTTCTGGTGAGACTGAAATTCTAAACTCTGCCTGTAAACTCAACCTGCACATCTGGATCTGCTGCGTTCAGAACACACCAAACAAACACAAACAGATGTGTGGTCAGTGTGTGCGGCCTGTTGGATTTTGAGATCTAGAACGTTCTAGCCTCCCTCACTCTGCTTCATCATGTCTCTCAGATCCGTTTCTGGACCTTATACAGACAAATGAAGGCGTTCGGGAGTTTTACATGTGCTCCGGCCTGCAGGCTCCGGCCCTCTCTACTGCTGCTGGTGTTAGTGCTGGTGTTAGTGCCGGTGTTAGTGTGGGTAGTGTTGGTGCCAGTGTTAGTGCGGGTAGTTTTAGTGCTGGTGTTAGTGCCGGTGTTAATGCGGGTAGTTTTAGTGCTGGTGTTAGTGCCGGTGTTAGTGCGGGTAGTTTTAGTGCTGGTGTTAGTGCGGGTAGTTTTAGTGCTGGTGTTAGTGCCGGTGTTAGTGCGGGTAGTTTTAGTGCTGGTGTTAGTGCCGGTGTTAGTGCGGGTAGTTTTAGTGCTGGTGTTAGTGCGGGTAGTTTTAGTGCTGGTGTTAGTGCCGGTGTTAATGCGGGTAGTTTTAGTGCTGGTGTTAGTGCCAGTGTTAGTGCGGGTAGTTTCAGTGCTGGTGTTAGTGCCGGTGTTAGTGCGGGTAGTTTTAGTGCTGGTGTTAGTGCCGGTGTTAATGCGGGTAGTTTTAGTGCTGGTGTTAGTGCCGGTGTTAATGCGGGTAGTTTTAGTGCTGGTGTTAGTGCCGGTGTTAGTGCGGCTGTTAGTGTGGGTAGTGTTAGTGCCGGTGTTAGTGTGGGTGTTAGTGCGGGTAGTTTTAGTGCAGGTCTGGTTTTACTGCAGTTACTTCTAGTGTTACTGGTACAGGTAGCGTTACTGTGCTACTGCGTTACTCCTAGTCCTGCTCCCAGTGCTGCTCCCAGTGCTGCTCCTAGTCCTGCTCCTAGTCCTGCTCCCAGTGCTGCTCCCAGTGCTGCTCCTAGTCCTGCTCCCAGTGCTGCTCCCAGTGCTGCTCCTAGTCCTGCTCCCAGTGCTGCTCCTAGTCCTGCTCCTAGTCCTGCTCCCAGTGCTGCTCCCAGTGCTGCTCCTAGTCCTGCTCCCAGTGCTGCTCCTAGTCCTGCTCCTCATGCTGTGGTATGTACTGCTGTTACTCCAGAGTCGGTGAGGAAGCCTGTATGGATCACTGCTGGACTCTGGATCTGCAGGCCTCTCGGGCTGGATGGAGATGAAGGTAAGTGAGCGGTTACTGATGAATACTGATGGTCACTGATGAATACTGATGGTCACTGATGAATACTGATGGTCACTGATGAATACTGATGGTCACTGATGAATACTGATGGTCACTGATGGTTACTGATGAATACTGATGGTCACTGATGAATACTGATGGCCACTGATGGTTACTGATGGTCACTGATGCTTACTGATGGTCACTGATGGTTATTGATGGCCACTGATGGTTATTGATGGCCACTGATGGTTATTGATGGCCACTGATGGTTAGTGGTGGTTATTCAATCAATCGATCAATATTTATTTGTATAGCGATTTTACAACAACGTTGTCTCAAACCAGCTTCACAGAAAAACTCCCCTGAGTGAGGAAGAAACCTCGAGAGGAACCGGCTCGAGGGCAGAACCCAACCTCCTCAGGTCGAACCCGGATGAAGAGAAAGACAGAACAAACAGGAGGAGGAGCTTAGAACATCTATTAGAACCAGTCTGATTAGTCCAGTCTGATTAGTCCAGTCTGATTAGTCCAGGATGAAGTAACTGCACAGGTGGAGCCGACTCATAGATGGAGTTTTTGATCAGAGCCAGAAGGTGTAGAGGTTGTGGTCATGCCGGGTGATGAAACAGGGCACGAGACCCACGGTGGCGCTGATGCTCAGGTGCCTCTAGCTGCTCTGGGGGTTCTGATGTGATCACTCTGGAGAAATGTCATTCCAGTGCTTAACACAGAAGAGGAAAGAGAGAGAGAAGGACAGAGAGACTGAGAGACAGAGAGACAGAGACTGAGACAGAGAGAGACCAAGAGACTGAGAGACTGAGAGACTGAGACAAAGACACAGAGAGATACAGAGACAGAGACCGAGACACAGAGAGACCGAGAGACAGAGAGACTGAGAGATACAAACAGAGACCGAGAGACTGAGAGACAGAGACCGAGAGACCGAGACAGAGAGACTGAGACAGAGAGAGACTGAGAGACAGAGAGACTGAGACAGAGAGAGACTGAGAGACAGAGAGACTGAGAGACAGAGACAGAGACACAGAGAGAGACTGAGAGACAGAGAGACTGAGACAGAGAGAGACTGAGAGACAGAGAGACTGAGAGACAGAGACAGAGACCGAGACACAGAGAGACCGAGACAGAGAGAGACCGAGAGACAGAGAGACTGAGAGATACAAACAGAGACAGAGAGACTGAGAGACAGAGACCGAGAGACCGAGACAGAGAGACTGAGACAGAGAGAGACTGAGAGACAGAGAGACTGAGACAGAGAGAGACTGAGAGACAGAGAGACTGAGAGACAGAGACAGAGACACAGAGAGAGACAGAGAGACTGAGACAGAGACCGAGACAGAGAGAGAGACAGAGAGAGACTGAGAGACGGAGACGGTCTCTGATTAGGAGGACTGAGAGGTAGAGATTGTAACGTGTTGTATGAGTTGAGTGTGAGTAGTCCTGAGAGTCCTGTAGAGGATTCCTCTGCGCTGGCAGCCCCTCAGTGTTCTCCATCAGCGCTGAGCCGAGGTACCGTCAGCAGGCCGGTACTGTGTGAGCGCAGCGCGTGTGTGGGTTTGTACGAGTGAGGTAGCTCGCTGAGGTACTGTGGGGCCGTTTAATGATCTATACGTTAGGAGTAGATGTACTGAACAGTAGATTTAACAGGTGTCCGCTGTGGTGAGGACAGTGTTGGGGACATATGATCGTATTTCTGTTCTAGTAAGGTTCTAGCAGCTGCGTTCTGGACTAGCTGGAGCTTATGTAGGGCCTTATTTGAGTGTCCGGGGTGTAAAGGCATGCTCCAGCTTTTCCGCATCTCTTAACGCTAGAGCTCCTTTTCCTGAAGCTAGATCAGACAAACCTGTTTTAGAACGCCAGCCTCTACAGCCCCAGGGAGGAACCATGTGGGAGGTTCTGCAGGCTTCCACAGGCGCAGTCAGCTCCCTCAGCTCTCAGTGTGGAGGACAGTCAGAGGTATGTGGTAGTTTAAGAAACGGTGTTAAACCGCATGGACTGATTCCAGAAGCATATCGTCAGCGTTCTCAAGGGTTCTAGATTGTCGCTGGTCGCTCGCACTGAATTGTTCTAGAGCTGACCGGACTGGGTACTCGCTGGTGCGCGGTGTTATAGGCTGGGACGTGTGATGATCTGATGACTCTCTGAGCAGGTCGGAACACTCTTCCTGAGCGGACTGGGACGTGTGTGAGTGGCCTGAGTGTGTGCGCCGTGTCCGAGGCAGCTGGAGCAGCAGATAGTGATTTGATTGATAACGTACAGTGACACGCCTGTTCATCACGAGCGCGGTCAGGCAGGATGTTCCTCTTCTCAGTTTGCTGAACATTCCGCTGGTTCGTTTGCTGGAGCTCCTCCTCGGGGTTCGCCGGGAAGCCGGATCTGAATGGTGTCTGTTGTTTGGGTGGAGGTCAGGGGAAGTGACCTCTAGCTGGTGAGGTTTGTGTGGAGCATGCTGTTGGGGTTTCGGATGTCTGTCACTCGTCCAGGAAGTCCCGCTGCTTTAGGATACCGGGGCTCCTGGATCTCTAATTCTGGAGTGGATACTGTGTGAGGTGGTTCAGGGTCGTGGCTTTGCTTTAGCTGGGATGTGTGTAGTTTCTGCTGAACTCGTCCAGGTGACGGGTCCACTTTGGCTCGGGGCTGGATGTTCTGGTCAGGGAGTGTTCCCCCAGTGTGGTGGGTTCCCCCAGTCTGGTGGTTCCTGTAGTACGATGGTAATGAAGCTGTGCTTGATAGGCAGGTCATGTGGGCGTATGGAGGAGGTTTGATCGGGTTCTGTGATGATCTCGTTGGCTCTAAAGAAGACGGTTCTGCTTACATTAGAACCACACCTGTGGGCTGAGGGATGGGGTTGTTGTTCGGATCCACTTGGTGGACAGTACACACACACATTGTCCACACTGTCTGTCCTTCTCAGTCACACGGCACTGACACCACACACACACAGGCTTTAGTCCAGGTGATGTAGATTGTGGGCGTCCAGAACACACACAGTCACACCGACACACAAACACACACTGCAGCACTGGTTTGAAGATCACACTCCACTCACACACACCTCTCACACTAACACACTCACTATCGCACTCATACACAGGCTGTCCTGGAGCTCTTCCATCAGACACACTCAGCACACACACTTGGAGGCTTTTGTGTGGAGGTGGGCGGAGCCTGGAAGGAGCGGTTACGCTGGTTAACGTTGGCACACTATACACACACACACTCTGGAGAGCACACACACTCCTGCTGATGCTGTGTGTGGTCACACACACACACACATACACACACAACAAGGGCTGTGGCAGGGCTTTAGGCAGTTGTGGATAGGGGCTGGTGCAGACCTGGCGGGTGGTAGCAGGGCCTGAGGGTGGTGGAGACCTGGCGTGTGGTGGAGACCTGAGGGGCTGTGGATTAGGGGCTGTAGCAGGGCTGGGGGGCTGTAGGAGGGCTGAGGGGCTGTGGATTACGGGCTGTAACAGGGCTGGGGGGCTGTAGCAGGGCTGGGGGGCTGTAGCAGGGCTGGGGGGCTGTAGCAGGGCTGAGGGGCTGTAGCGGGGCTGAGGGGCTGTAGCAGGGCTGAGGGGCTGTAGCGGGGCTGAGGGGCTGTAGCAGGGAGACTGGGGTGTGGTAGCCTGGTGTGTGGGTGGAGACCTGAGGGGCTGTGGCAGGGCTGAGGGGTGTAGGAGGCCTGGTGTGTGGCTGTGGATTAGGCGTGTGGTAGTCAGGGCTGAGGGTCATGTGGCAGTGGAGAATGAGGGGCTGTACAGGCCTGAGAGAGCTCTGTGGTTTTAACCTGTAGCAGGGCTGAGGGGCTGTAGCAGGGCTGAGGGGCTGTAGTGGGGTTGAGGGGCTGTAGCAGGCCTGAGGGGCTGTGGCACACACCTATAGGGGCACCCAGCGGGGCACACACACACTGTAGCAGGGCCCACATACACACTATAGCAGGGCTGAGGGGCTGTAGCAGGGCTGAGGGGCTGTGGATTAGGGGCTGTAGCAGGGCTGAGGGGCTGTAGCAGGGCTGAGGGGCTGTAGCAGGGCTGAGGGGCTGTAGCAGGGCTGAGGGGCTGTAGCAGGGCTGAGGGGCTGTAGCGGGGCTGACAAACACTGTAGCGGGGCACACCCACGGGGCACACAGGGGCTGTACATACACAAACTGACACACACTATGTACACACACACACAGGGGCTGTGGCGGGGCTGAGGGGCTGTTGCAGGGCTGAGGGGCTGTTGCACACCCACACAGGGGCTATACACAGGGCTGACACTATATACACACAAACTGAGGGGCACACACACACACACTATACACACACCCTGTAAACACACACTGAGGGGCTCAGCGGGGCACACAGACAGTATATACACACACACACTATATACACACCCACACACACTATACACACACACACTGAGGGGCTGTAGCACACCCACAGGGTATGCACACACACACACACAGGCTGTGGCACTGAGGGGCTGTTGCGGGGCTGACCCACATTAGGGGCACACACACACACACTCACAGGGTGACTGAGGGCTGTATATACACACACACACTAGGGGCTGTGGCACCCACAGGGGCTGTAGCACACACACACACTATATACACACCCACAAACACACACACACACACACACACTATATACACATACACAAACACACACACACACACTCACACCCACACAGACAGTATGAGCCCAGAGCGTTAGTACAGATGTGTGGAGAGCAGTAACTGTGGGTCAGAGGAAGCTGGAGCAGCAGTTCACATGTGCAGTTGAGTGAAACACTGTGCGGGTGTTGTATGTGCTGTTTTGGACAGTATCCAGGTGTGCAGGTAAATACGTGGGTGCAAACAGTAGATGTAGTGTGGTAGTCATGGTCTGGCAGCTCCTGCCGGTGTGACCGGTTTGACGGCTCGTGTGCAAAAACCTCATGGTTTAAATTTTTACTGATTATAGTAAACACCGTCACCAGACCGTCACCAAACCATCACCAAACTGTCACAACCGTCACCAAACAGTCACAACCATCACCAAACTGTCACAACAGTCACCAAACAGTCACCAAACCGTCACCAAACCGTCACAACCGTCACCAGACCGTCACCAAACCGTCACCAGACCGTCACCAAACTGTCACAACCGTCACCAGACCGTCACCAAACTGTCACACTTGTCACCAAGCCGTCACCAAGCCGTCACCAAACCGTCACCAAGCCGTCACCAAACACTGACTGTGTTTCTCTGCTGTGTAAAGACTGTGGATCATGTGGAGCTATGTTGGTCTGGATCAGTGAGGGGTTTGGGAGGTTCCTCTGAACACACTGTTTCTGCTTTCAGCAGAGGAGTTAGACAAAGGCTATGAGCTTCATCTTACGCAACACGTTTTAGTGTTTGAGAAGACTGAGGGGCTGAGGGGCTGTGGCGGGGCTGAGGGGCTGTGGCGGGGCTGAGGGGCTGTGGCGGGGCTGTGGCGGGGCTGATGGGCTGTGGCGGGGCTGAGGGGCTGTGGCGGGGCTGAGGGGCTGTGGCGGGGCTGAGGTGCTGTGGAAGCCCTGAGGGGCTGTGGCCGGGCTGATGGGCTGTGGCGGGGCTGAGGGGCTGTGGCGGGGCTGAGGGGCTGTGGCGGGGCTGAGGCGGGGCTGCGGCGGGGCTGATGGGCTGTGGCGGGGCTGATGGGCTGTGGCGGGGCTGAGGGGCTGTGGCGGGGCTGAGGGGCTGTGGCGGGGCTGAGGTGCTGTGGAAGCCCTGAGGGGCTATGGCGGGGCTGAGGGGCTGTGGCGGGGCTGAGGGGCTGTGGCGGGGCTGAGGGGCTGTGGTAGCTCTGAGGGGCTGTGGCGGGGCTGAGGTGCTGTGGCAGCCCTGAGGGGCTGTGGCGGGGGTGATGGGTGTGCTTCGTGTACAGACAGTGTTCTAGTATACAGTGGAACGGGGTGGAACGTTCACGGTGTATCTGGTTTGTTAGATGGTGTGGCTGAGGCCTGTCTTCCTGGTAACATGGTGAAGAGTGAGTTTTCGGGGCGACGCTGGCGCTGACTGGTCTGGGTAAGTGTGTACTCTGCAGGCTATAGCTCAGTGTCCACCACCGTACACGGGTGTTTTCTCGGAATGGTGGGATACTGTGGAGATCTCTGTGTGGGAAGGAAACGGCACCTCTGACTGCTTTATTGAAGGTGGGGGTGAAGGTTGTTCGGTCCTGTCTCCTGTTCTGATGGTATGACTGGTCGTTTAGGGTTCAGGTGAATGGTAGTAACAGAGGAGCGTGGGTCAGGGCGTGACCAGCTCGGTATGTGTTTAACTACCTGGTGAGTACTCGTGAGTATCTGGTGAGTACCGAGGGAGTATCTGGTGAGTACCGAGGGAGTATCTGGTGAGTACCGAGGGAGTACCCAGCGAGTACCCGGTGAGTTCCTGGCCGCTCTCTGCTTGATTCCAGTTTTGGATGTGTCAGTAAACCTGTCTTCTTCCCCTGCAGCCATGTCCGTGAAAGACTCCAAGCCGAATCTCAGCGCCTCCCAGGCCACCGAGATCACCGCACGACTCTTTGGCCTGACTGTGTCCAGCGTCCGACCGCTGCCCAGTTATGATGACCAGAACTTCCATGTGGTGTCTTCAGAAGGTGGACAGTACGTGCTGAAGGTCATGAACTCTGCAGACAGTCAGAATCTCACCCTGCTGGAGGTCCAGACCCACACCATGAACTTCTTATGGCAGAGGGGACTACCTGCCCAGACTGCTGTCCCCACCGTCACCGGCCAGCTGATGAGTTTGGAGGAGATGGGTAGGAACTCGTTCATTACATCATCAGAGTCAGTCAGAGCAGTTTGGTGTTCTAGATACAGTCAGACCTGTTCCCAGTGGTGGTGAAGGTAACCAGACGTCCCCTCTAAAAGCTCCCTCACAGGAAGTTCCTACAGGAGGTGGTTCTGAATACGCTGCCTGATGTCTGAGACGCTGTTTATGATAGTGTGGAGAAGATCTCAGCCTTACAGAAGAGAGAGAACCCTGGTTCTCCTCACTACTGAAACTTTGTGGATGTTTGTGAAACGCGGTGTGCGGTGTGTTGGAGCTGAATGAGGAGGGGGTAACCTTCACTATCACCTTCAGTAACTAACTGGTCTAAATCTAGAACCTCAGCAGGGAAATCCACTAGTAACACGTACGACTGATAAACATTTACTGATATTAATACTACGATGAGATCCTCCACACACTGTAACGCTGTAGGTACACTTTGATGGTGTAATGAGGAAAGTACCTAGAACCCACATACCGTGGACCTCAAACACTGCTGTTCCTCCTTCAAATACACATCCTGCATTTCCAAAAGAGGACGGGAAAACAGGCCGATTCCCAAATCCTACACTGCCACGGAACAGAGTTATTATATTCACACCCCCAACACTTACATTCAACCACAACGAGCTACAGAACCAACATGGTTCTCATGGTAGAAATCTAGCGTTCCAGGCTGGGAGGGGGTGTCGGAACCCAACTGTCTGTGGTACATTGTTGTTCCACCTCTAATGCCGCAGCTCGTACAGTCACCAGAACGTACCATGTGGATCATATGAATATAATAGAGCACTTTTGGTTCCTGTCGGTTCTGTAACGGGAGCTGTGTGGTTGACTTGTTCTCTCTGAGGTTCTGCTGGGGTACAGATTCCGAAGTGTCTAAACATTCACCAGGGATCATTAATAACTCCTGACAGCGTCTTAACTGAGCATGTGTGGGTTAATGTATAAACACAGTAACATAGAGACACACGTCCCCCCTCCACACACGTCCCCCCTCGACACACACGTCCCCCTCGACACACGTCCCCCTCGACACACGTCCCCCTCGACACACGTCCCCCTCGACACACACGTCCCCCTCGACACACACGTCCCCCTCGACACACACGTCCCCCTCGACACACATCCGCCCGACACACACGTCCCCCTCGACACACACGTCCCCCTCGACACACATCCGCCCGACACACACGTCCCCCCGAAACACACGTCCGCCCAACACACGTCCCCCCTCCACAAACGTCCGCCCGACACACGTCCCCCCGAAACACACGTCCCCCTCGACACACACGTCCCCCCGACACACGTCCGCCCAACACACGTCCGCCCGACACACGTCCCCCCCAACACACGCCCCCCGACACACGTCCCCCCGACACACGTCCCAGCACTGACATGCGATCCCACACTGTCTGCACTGTGGTCAGAATTAGTGATGTGAGCAGCGCTGCTGAACACTGCAGTGTACACAGTGCTGACTGTTAGTGGTCAGTGTGGCACACAGAGGTCAGACAGAGTTCAGCAGATCCTGCTTAGGTAAGAGTCCATCTCCACTGAGCATTAAACACATTACAGGAACTACAGCTCAGACCAGAGATCAGTCTCACACTGTAGAGAACACTCTCACACTGCAGAGATCAGTCTCACACTGCAGAGATTAGTCTCACACTGCAGAGATCCGTCTCACACTGCAGAGATCAGTCTCACACTGCAGAGATCAGTCTCACACTGCGGAGATCAGTCTCACACTGCAGAGAACACTCGTACACTGCGGTGATCAGTCTCACTGCGGTGATCAGTCTCACACTGCGGAGATCAGTCTCACACTGCAGAGGTCAGTCTCACACTGCGGTGATCAGTCTCACACTGCAGAGATCACTCTCACACTGCGGTGATCAGTCTCACACTGCGGTGATCAGTCTCACACTGCGGTGATCAGTCTCACACTGCGGTGATCAGTCTCACACTGCAGAGATCAGTCTCACGCTGCAGAGATCAGTCTCACGCTGCGGTGATCAGTCTCACGCTGCAGAGATCAGTCTCACGAGTGCGGGGTGATCACCTCCTGTCTCACACTGCAGAGATCCTCTCACACTGCAGAGAGATCAGTCTCACACTGCACAGTCCTCACACTCCAGAGATCAGTCTCACACTGCAGAGATCAGTCTCACACTGCAGAGATCAGTCTCACACTGCAGAGATCAGTCTCACACTGCAGAGATCAGTCTCACACTGCAGAGATCCGTCTCACACTGCAGAGATCCGTCTCACACTGCAGAGATCAGTCAAGGTAACAAGAGATCCGTCTCACAAAGAGATCCGTCTCACACTGCAGAGATCCGTCCACACTGTCTCTCACACTGCCTGAGATCCGTCTCACACTGCAGAGATCATAGTCACACTGCAGAGATCAGTCTCACACTGCAGAGATGCCAGTCTCACACTGCTGAGATCAGTCTCACACTGCAGAGATCCGTCTCACACTGCAGAGATCCGTCTCACACTGCAGAGATCAGTCTCACACTGCAGAGATCCGTCTCACACTGCAGAGATCCGTCTCACACTGCAGAGATCCGTCTCACACTGCAGAGATTAGTCTCACACTGCAGAGATTAGTCTCACACTGCAGAGATCCGTCTCACACTGCAGAGATCCGTCTCACACTGCAGAGATCCGTCTCACACTGCAGAGATCCGTCTCACACTGCAGAGATCCGTCTCACACTGCGGTGATCAGTCTCACACTGCAGAGATCCGTCTCACACTGCAACCTCACACGGCAGAGATTAGTCTCACACTGCAGAGATCCGTCTCACACTGCAGAGATCCGTCTCACACTGCAGAGATCCGTCTCACACTGCAGAGATCCGTCTCACACTGCAGAGATTAGTCTCACACTGCAGAGATTAGTCTCACACTGCAGAGATCCGTCTCACACTGCAGAGATCTGTCTCACACTGCAGAGATCAGTCCTCACACTGCAGAGATCAGTCTCACACTGCAGAGATCAGTCTCACACTGCAGAGATCCGTCTCACACTGCAGAGATCCGTCTCACACTGCAGAGATCCGTCTCACACTGCAGAGATCAGTCTCACACTGCAGAGATCCGTCTCACACTGCAGAGATCAGTCTCACACTGCAGAGATCCGTCTCACACTGCAGAGATCCGTCTCACACTGCAGAGATTAGTCTCACACTGCAGAGATCAGTCTCACACTGCAGAGATCAGTCTCACACTGCAGAGATCAGTCTCACACTGCAGAGATTAGTCTCACACTGCAGAGATCAGTCTCACACTGCAGAGATCCGTCTCACACTGCAGAGATCAGTCTCACACTGCAGAGATCCGTCTCACACTGCAGAGATCAGTCTCACACTGCAGAGATCAGTCTCACACTGCAGAGATCCGTCTCACACTGCAGAGATCAGTCTCACACTGCAGAGATCAGTCTCACACTGCAGAGATCAGTCTCACACTGCAGAGATCAGTCTCACACTGCAGAGATCAGTCTCACACTGCAGAGATCCGTCTCACACTGCAGAGATTAGTCTCACACTGCAGAGATCCGTCTCACACTGCAGAGATCAGTCTCACACTGCAGAGATCAGTCTCACACTGCAGAGATTAGTCTCACACTGTGGTGATCCGTCTCACACTGCAGAGATCCGTCTCACACTGCAGAGATTAGTCTCACACTGTGGTGATCCGTCTCACACTGCAGAGATCAGTCTCACACTGTGGTGATCCGTCTCACACTGCAGAGATTAGTCTCACACTGCAGAGATCAGTCTCACGCTGCAGAGATCAGTCTCACGCTGCAGAGATCAGTCTCACACTGCAGAGATCCGTCTCACACTGTGGTGATCCGTCTCACACTGCAGAGATCAGTCTCACACTGCAGAGATCAGTCTCACACTGCAGAGATCCGTCTCACACTGCAGAGATCCGTCTCACACTGCAGAGATCCGTCTCACACTGCAGAGATTAGTCTCACACTGCAGAGATCCGTCTCACACTGCAGAGATCCGTCTCACACTGCAGAGATCCGTCTCACACTGCAGAGATCAGTCTCACACTGCAGAGATTAGTCTCACACTGCAGAGATCAGTCTCACACTGCAGAGATCCGTCTCACACTGCAGAGATCAGTCTGCTCAGCTCAGACCAAGGCGGGAAGGTGGTGCTCTGAGATTAAGTGATGGTGTGCTGAACGATGTTCTGTACTGTGTCCGTGTTCTCCTGCAGATTGCGGTTTTGGCCTCCAGAAGTATCTGGTGCGCTTGCTGACCTTCCTGCCCGGGACCATAATGGCGAAAGTGACCTGCACCCCGCAGCTTTTATACGAAGCTGGAAGAACCGCCGCCACCATGGACACCATCCTGCTGCAGGTACAGGAGCGGGGTAAAGCCACAGTTCAGCCAAGGGCTGCATTAGCCACCACTGGGAGCAGTTCTGACTTTATCTAGAACAGAGCGGGTCACCCCGAACCTCTCCGTCTGACTCGGATCAGATCTGAACGGAGGCATTTTGAACATGCTGGTGGAGCGTCCCTTTAAAGGGCTCTGTGTTCTCTGGGTTACATCTGTTTACTGTTTGCTGTGGGATCCTCTTCCTGCAGATGGAGCATCCGCACCTGAGCGCTCTGCAGAGGGAAAGCTTCATCTGGAACTTAGGGAGCGTTCCTCTGTTGGAGCGGTTCCTGCCTGTGCTGGATGGAGATCCGATGCAGGAGGTGGTGAAGAACGTTATTGAGCAGTACAAGATCCACGTGGAGCCGAAGCTGAGCTCCTTCCGGAAATGTAAGAGTGTTGCAGCCTGAGCGAGCGAGTCATCTAGGAGCGTGTGGAGTAGATTCCTATTAATACGGTTTCCTTCATTTCTAAATTAGCATTGTAGCTTCAGCGCTAACGCAGCTCAGCAGACTGGGTTTACTCATCGACTCAATCCACTAGCAGGACCTGATTATGATTTACTGAACTATCCCTTTAATGAGCCTCTCTCTCTCTCTCCTCCCTCGCTCCTCCCTCTCTCTCCTCCCTCTCCCTCCTCCCTCTCTCCTCCCTCTCTCTCCTCTCCCCTCTCTCTCCTCTCCCCTCTCTCTCCCCTCCCTCTCTCTCTCCCCTCCCTCTCTCTCTCCCCTCCCTCTCTCTCCTCCCTCTCTCTCCTCCCTCTCTCCTCCCTCTCTCTCCTCCCTCGCTCCTCCCTCTCTCTCCTCCCTCTCTCTCCTCTCCCCCTCTCTCCTCCCTCTCTCTCCTCCCTCTCTCTCCTCCCTCTCTCCCCTCCCTCTCTCCTCCCTCTCTCTCCTCCCTCTCTCTCCTCCCTCTCTCTCCTCCCTCTCTCTCCTCCCTCTCTCTCCTCCCTCTCTCCTCCCTCTCTCTCCTCCCTCTCTCTCCTCCCTCTCTCCTCCCTCTCTCTCCTCCCTCTCTCTCCTCCCTCTCTCTCCTCTCCCCCTCCCTCTTTTTCCTCCTTCTCTCTCTCCCCCTCTCTTCCTCCCTCTCTCTCTCCTCCCTCTCCTCCCTCTCTCTCTACTCTCTCTCCTCCCTATCCCTCTCCTCTCTCTCTCTTCCTCCCTCTCCCTCTCCCTCTCTCTCCTCCTTCTCTCTCCTCCCTCGCTCCCCCCCTCTCCTCCCTCGCTCCCCCCCTCCTCCCTCGCTCCCCCCCTCTCTCCTCCCTCTCTCCTCCCTCTCTCCCCTCCCTCTCTCTCCCCCCCCTCCTCCCTCGCTCCCCCTCTCTCTCCTCCCTCTCTCCCCCCTCTCTCTCCTCCCTCTCTCTCCCCTCCCTCTCTCCTCCCTCTCTCCCCTCCCCCTCCCCTCCCTCTCCCCTCTCTCTCCCCTCCCTCTCTCTCCTCCCTCGCTCCCCTCCCTCTCTCCCCTCCCTCTCTCTCCCTCACTCCCCTCTCTCTCCCTCGCTCCCCTCTCTCTCCCCTCCCTCTCTCTCCTCCCTCTCTCTCCTCCCTCTCCCCCCTCCCTCGCTCCCCTCCCTCGCCCCTCCCTCTCTCCCCTCCCTCTCCCCTCCCTCTCCCCTCCCTCTCTCTCCCTCTCTCTCCCTCGCTCCCCTCCCTCTCTCTCCTCCCTCTCTCCCCTCCCTCTCTCCCCCTCCCTTGCTCCCCTCTCTCTCCCTCTCTCTCCACTCCCTCTCTCCTTCCTCTCTCTCCCCTCCCTCGCTCCCCTCCCTCTCTCTCCCCTCTCTCTCCCCTCCCTCTCTCTCTCCCTCGCTCCCCTCTCTCTCCCTCTCTCTCTCTCTTGTCCTGCAGGTATTAACCACGGGGACTTTAATGATCACAATGTCCTGGTTGAAGCAGACGGTCAGTCCGGCTACAGGATCAGTGGGATCCTGGACTTTGGTGATATGAGCAGTGGGCGTCTCGTGTTCGAGCTGGCCATCACCATCATGTACATGATGATCGAGAGCCCCAGACCGCTCCAGATGGGAGGGCCGGTGTTGGCGGGCTGGGAGAGCGTGCTCCCTGTGAACTCGGAGGAGAGAGACGCGCTGTACCTGCTGGTTATGAGCCGTTTCTGCCAGTCTCTGGTTCTAGCTCGCCACGCTGTCCTCCAGCAGCCCGAAAATGAGGAGTACCTGATGACCACGGCCAAGACTGGCATCCGCCTGCTGCGGCTGCTCTGGGATACGGGCAAAGACCAGGTGGAGAAGATCTGGTTTAACGGTGCGGCGGAGTTCTCACGGAGCATTCAGAAAACAGGGACAGAGAATTAACACCTACTGTACCAGCAGGAGGCGGCGAGGAGTCATCTCAACACCTCCTCATATTAATGTGTTACAGTGCCTTAAAGCCCCGCCCATTCAGTCTACAGAAGTTTAGCCCCGCCCATTCAGCATACAGCAGTTTAACCACACCTACCCAAGCTGTAAGACATATGGTATATGTAAATGAGGGCTGTTCTGATTGGCTGTGCCTCATCAGAAAGCAGCCTGGGCTGAAACACTCCTTATAACTTCAGCTTGAATGGGCGGGGCTAAACTGCTGTAGGATAAATATTATGCAGGCTGTTTCTGCAGCTTAGTTTCCATATCCGGACGGTATGTGCTGGAGGGTGCCGTGTTCCTGGATACGGGTTCTTCAATATGTGGAAGAGTCCTCCGCCGCGGAGCGTGCGCTCGTCTCCTGGGTTAATAAGACAGTGACCTGCAGAGAGAATGACTTTAATATTAATCAGCTCCTAAACGAGCCGCGGCGCCTCCGCGCTGACGAGGCAGGAGCAGATCCGTCAGACGCTGAGAGAGGCCGCGTGTTAGTGATGGACCTCATGGTTTAATATTTCATGTAGATGAGAAGGGACGCTGAGCTCAGGACTCTGCAGCTCCTCTGACGTCACGGTAACAGGATGAGGTCATGAGGAGTCAGGAGGTCTTCAGGAGTCATGGGGGGCGTTCTTCTTCTTTGGTGCCAAAACTTCATAACCTCAAACTCAGGGGAACGTCATTCCTTAAAGGTAGCATGCTGCTAACGGCACAGCTAGCCTCAGACCTGCTAGTGAATTTAGCTTCCTGTTCGGTAAGTCAGCTTAGTGATTCCAGCCGTGTACCAAGGAGATCAGTCTTTAATAGTTCCAGATGAATTATTATTTAATAAATCCGTATCACAGCGGTCAGTATGGAAGGCTCCGCCGTGCTCCCGAGTTCCACTGCTCGAGTTAACCATACGATTGGTCCCTGAGGGCAGTGGGGGGCTCCACTGCTGCGTTTGACTAATAGTCCTCTTACTCACTAGCATGTAAAAGTTTGGACACCCCAAGACGTCCAGGGAGCAAAAACAGGGACGTAGCTGCTGGAGGAATGGAGAGCGGACAACTCTCTGTACTACATAGCATATGTGTCATACAGGAGCACACCTGGCCTTCATTATCAGTACAGTGCCTACCTGTCTACCAATATCTACCTGTCTACCTACCAGCTAGGACAAGTCAAACTACCACTACTCATCATGGACAGTTTTGGTAACAGGTCAGTGGACAGGTCAGTGTTTACAGCTGATGTCAGTGGACAGGTCAGTGGACAGGTCAGTGGTTAGGTCAGTGGACAGGTCAGTGGACAGTGTGTTTGAGAGACGTGTCCTCAGTGAGATGCTGAGTCTGATAAGTAAGTACAGCTGTCTAAACCACCGTATTCCTGCGTCCCATGATGCTCTGAGAGCCCACCTGCCAGCCTTGATCAGACGATCCTGTTCACAGCTGCCCTAATGACGTCGCTGAAGCTGGGTACTGTGTTACTGTGGCCTCGTAGGGAGTGTATAACACCTGTCATAGCCCTGTTACTATAATTACATAGCTAACTCCTTATACAGCATTATAACCCTACACAGGAGCATGACGCGCTGGGCTGGTGTATTGTCTGTATGGATGCTATGGGTTTAGCTGGAGTGACTCTGATTTAATATTGTTTATAATCTTCATTAAAAAGAAACAGAAACGAACTGTAGTGTTTATGTTCCCTTTCTGACCACATGGGGGCGCAGCTTCACCTGCGCTGTGTCTGAAACACCGTAGTAACCGTGTTAGCAGGAGCTTTAATGGCCTGAACTGGGCGTTTATGATTGTAGCGTTAGCCTGTTAGCCTGTTAGCCTGTTTTCTGCTGACCTGCTCAGTCTGGCCTACTGCAGAACGTCAGTGCTCATTAGAACCGCGTTCTGTGTGGGAGTTTATAATTCAGCAGAAAGCTCCCAGCAGGAGCAGCTCACCTCCTATTATAGTCTCCTCCATATTCCCATGAATAGTTCATCTGACCACGCCCCCCAGCGAATGGGAATCTGCTGAGGCTGGAATCAAGTCCGACTTTCCTCTCGGAGTTCCAGCGAGTGGCGCTGAACAGTCCGCTCACTCAGAACGGTTCCCAGTGGTGGTGAAGGTAACCAGACGTCCCCTCTAAAAGCTCCCTCACAGGAAGTTCCTACAGGAGGTGGTTCTGAATACGCTGCCTGATGTCTGAGACGCTGTTTATGATAGTGTGGAGAAGATCTCAGCCTTAAACTCCATTCATGGTGGAGGGATACATGCTGCAGGGCGCTGGGAGGTAATATAGTCCCCCAGCTGAGTGATGGAGTCTCCCTGCTGCTGTCACTGTGGCGTGTTCCTGAGTAATTTGGGGGTCTATGGTGGACGTATGACCTGAGGGCCGGACGTTCTGCTGACCAGAGCCAACACAAACATGAATGTCAGGTCAGATGCCAGAGAAGATCAGAGCAGAGTCCGTCAGCAAACTGCAGTCACGACCTCCAGCGGCTCCGAGAGTGGACGCTGACATTTAACTGACCTCTCCCGGCTCCGCCCACGCCCCGCTACCTGCGTGGGACAGGTCTCACACTGCAACCTCACACGGCAGAGAATCGTCTCACACTGCAGAGATCCGTCTCACATGCAGAGAATCCGTCTCACACTGAAGAGATCCGTCTCACACTGCAAGATCAGTTTACACGGCAGAGATCCGTCCACAACTGCAGAGATCCGTCTCACATGCAGAGATCCGTCTCACACTGACAGAGCATAGTTCACACTGGCAGAGATCCGTCTCACACTGCAGAGATCAGTCTCACACTGCAGAGATTAGCTCACACTGCAGAGAGTAGTCTCACACTGCAGAGATCAGTCTCACGCTGCAGAGATCAGTCTAACTGCAGAGATTCCGTCTCACACTGTGGTGATCCGTCTACACTGGCCAGAGATCAGTCTCAACACTGCAGAGATCCGTTCTCACAATGCAGAGATTTAGTCTCACAACTGCAGGATTAGTCTCACACTGCAGAGATCAGTCTCCACAACGGCAGAGATCAGGTCTAACACTGCAGAGATCAGTCTCACACTGCAAGAGATCAGTCTCACACTGCAGCGATGAGTCTCACACTGTAGTGATCCGTCTTTATCACACTGCAGAGATCAGTCTCACCATCGTTAGAGATCAGTCTCACACTGCCCAGAGATTAGTCTCACACTGTGGCATGATCCGTCTCACACTGCAGAGATCCGTCTCACCACTGCAGAGATCGTCTCACACTGCGGTTGAATCAGTCTCCACCACGCAGAGATCCGTCTCACCCACTGTCACGAGATAAAGCTCCACACTGCTAGAGATTAGTCTCACAATGCAGAGGAATATCAGTCTCACGCATGACAGAGATCAGTCTCACACTTGCAGAGAGTCCGTCTACACACTTGAGTGATACCGTCTCACACTGCAGAGATCAGTCTCACACTGCAGAGATCCCGTCTCACACTGCAGAAGTAGTCTCACACTCAGAGATCAGTATCACACTGCAGAGATAGTCTCACACTGCAGAGATCCGTCGACCTGCAGAGTTAGTCTTCACACTGCAGGAGATCCGTCTACCACTGCAGAGATCAGTCTCACAATGCAGAGGATCAGCTCACACTGCAGAGATAGTCTCACACTGCAGAGGAACACTCCACCACTGCAGAGATCAGTCTGCCTCGCTCAGACCAAGGCGGGAAGGTGGTGCTCTGAGATAAGTGTGATGGTGGGCGGAACGAGTTCTGTTTACTGTTTCCGTGTTCTCCTGCAGATGCGGTTTGGCCTCCAGAAGTATCTGGTGCGCCTTGCTGACCTTCCTGCCCGGACCATAATGGCGAAAGTGACCTTTGCACCCCGCAGCTTTTATTACGAAAGCGGAAGAACCGCCGCCACCAATGGACACCATCTGCTGCAGGTACAGGAGCGGGCGGTAAGAGCCACAGTTCAGCCAGGGCTGCATAGCCCCACTGGAGCAGTTCTGGACCTTTATTAAGAACAGAGCGGGTCACCCCGAACCTCTCCGTCGACTCGGAGCAGATCTGAACTGAGGCATTTTGAACATGTGGTGGAGCGTCCCTTAAAGGGCTCTGTCGTTCTCTGGGTTACATCTGTTACTGTTAGACCTGTGGGATACTCTTTACCTGGCAGATGGAGCATCCGCACATGGAGCACGCTCTGAGAGGGAAAGCTTTCATCGAGAAACTTAGGGAGCGTTCCTCGTTGGAGGGTTCCTGCCTGTGCTGGATGGAGATACGCGCAGGAGGTGGTGAGAAAGTTATTGAGCAGTACAAGATCCACGTGGAGCGAAGATGAGCTCCTTCGCGGAAATGTAAGAGTGTTGCAGCCTGAGCGAGCGAGTCCATACTAGGGAGCGCACTGTGGAGTAGGATTCCTATTAATACGGTTCCTTCATTCTAAATTGCCATTGTTAGCTCAGCGCTAACGCAGTCAGCAAGACTGGGTTACTATAGAACTCAATCCACTAGCAGGACTGATTATGAGTTAAACATGAAACCTCCCCTTTAAATGACGCAACTCCCCTCTCCTTCTCTCAGCTCGTCCATCCACTTGATACCCTCCTTATTCCCTCTATCACCTCTCTTCTTCCCCCTCTCTCTTCCTCCCTCTCTCTCCCTCTCTCTCCCTACGCCTCTCTCTCCTCCCTATTATCCCCCCCTTCCCTCCCCATCTCACCCCTACACTCTCTCTCCCTTCTCTACTCTACTCTTTTACTCTCTCCTCTTCATCTCTCTCTCCCTCGCTCTACCTCCCTGTCCCCCCCTCTCCCCTCTTACTGCCCCGCTCTCCCTCTCTTCCCTCTCCCCTCTCTCTCCTACCCCTCTCTACCCCTCACTTCGCTCCCCTCCCTCTCTCTCCCCCTCTTCTCTCTCCCCATCCTCCCTCCCCTCTTATTCTCTCCTCCCCCACCCTCTCTTCTCCCCTCCCTCGTACCCTCCCCTCTCTCTCCCCGTCCCTATCTTCCTCCCTCTCGCTTTACCCTCTCTCTCCTCACTATATCTCAAATCCCTCTCT
>JAMWET010000469.1:0-29659 GCA_024036415.1 Prochilodus magdalenae | reverse complement strand
TCCTTCACGCATGGAACTGATAGGAGGTTAGGATACACCGCCGGCGTGTACAGCAGGCTATCTTCTCACTTCCGTCTCATGTTGGACTTGATTCCTACTCCTACAGCACTACGGTGATCTCATCTATCGCCTCCTCAGGCACATCAGTGGTACTACAGCCAGAGACAGGCCGGGGCTAGCTACACTACCTAACTCGTTGATAATCCAGAACACACTCAGCCACTGATATCTAACAGGATCCCCAAGCGAGTGTTTTAGAAAAACACCCCATGCACTACAAGAATGTAACAACTCCTACAACCCAATCAGAACCTGCTGATTAGATCAGCCGAATCACTCTCAGGACACTGTATCCATACACTATTGAGCCAGATTATCAGACAGTAACTGTTTCAACAGTGATCACTGTCCACTCGCGCATTTAACTACTTCAGAAATATAATAACCGGCCTTTGATCTCATTCTCTGGTTCCAGTGTACTCAACCTTCATTTCTCACTTTGCAGGTGAAGATCCCTGTGCGCTACGGGTGAACTTCAAAGTGGACGTTAACGGGTCCCACATGGCTGGACTATAAATTACCGTGAAATACCCGACATCACAAGATTAACAAGTCAACATCCGCCAGGACTCATCGCACATCCGTCAGGGTGTGGAGCCATGTAGTTTTCTGTCCCTAACACCATCATCCCCAATGAGCAACTGTTCGAGTAACACTGAACCCACCTGAGTGTACAGTATACCTGTAGACATCACCAGGTCACAACAGGGAGGGTAATCTTCAGCTGACTGCAGTGTAGGCGTTTCAGATAACTGGAAGTGAGTGTGTTGACAGTTGACTGCGGGTGAAGCGCACGTTAAGTTGACTGGAGTGAGGTGTTCAGTTGACTGGAGTGAGGTGTTCAGCTGATCAGGAGCGTAGCCCACACCAGCACAGCGCTGGAGATCTGTCTAATTATTGGTCTTCTCTCTGTTGGAAGAGTGATTAGATCAGGAACGTAGCCCGAATTAGCACAGTGCTGGAGGTCTGTCTGATTACTGATCTCTCTGTTGGAAGAGTGATTAGATCAGGAACGTAGCGCTGGAGGTCTGTCTGATTACTGATCTCTCTGTTGGAAGAGTGATTAGATCAGGAATGTAGTGCTGGAGGTCTGTCTGATTACTGATCTTTTCTCTGTTGGAAGAGTGATTAGATCAGGAACGTAGTGCGGGAGGTCTGTCTGATTACTGATCTTCTCTCTGTTGAAAGAGTGATTAGATCAGGAATGTAGCGCTGGAGGTCTGTCTAATTATTGATCTTCTCTCTGTTGGAAGAGTGATTAGATCAGGAATGTAGCGCTGGAGGCCTGTCTGATAACTGATCTTTTCTCTGTTGGAAGAGTGATTAGATCAGGAATGTAGTGTGGGAGGTTTCTCTGATTACTGATCTTCTCTCTGTTGGAAGAGTGATTATGATCAGAGAAACAAAGCGCCACGCGACAGCCAGAGCTTGGAGAACTGTTGGCTGATTACTGGGTCTCACTCTTGGATGGAAAAAAAAAAAAAAGAAAAAGGGTGGAAAAATTTGATTTTTTTGATCACGTTTAGCCGTGGCAGGTCTGTATGATTACTCATCTGTCTCTCTGTTGGAAAGAGTGATGTAGATCAGGACTGTAGTGCGGGAGTTGTATCTGAGTCTGATGGATCTTTTCTGTTGGAAGAGTGAGTAGGATCAGGATACGTAGCCGCTCGGAGCGTTCTGGTGTATTTACTGGATCATACGCTCCGTCTGTTGGAAAGAGGGATTAGATCAGTAACGTAGCTAATCGCCAGCAGCAGTGGCTGGAGATCTTGTCTGGATAATGATTCTGACCTCTGTTGAAAGAGTGATTAGATCAGGAACGTAGTGCTGGAGGTCTGTCTAATTATTGATCTTCTCTCTGTTGGAAGAGTGATTAGATCAGGAACAAAGTGCAGGAGGTCTGTCTGATTATTGATCTTCTCTCTGTTGGAAGAGTGATTAGATCAGGAACGTAGTGTGGGAGGTTTCTCTGATTACTGATCTTCTCTCTGTTGGAAGAGTGATTAGATCAGGAACGTAGTGCTGGAGGTCTGTCTGATTACTGATCTTCTCTCTGTTGGAAGAGTGATTAGATCAGGAACGTAGCTCATGTTAGCACAGCGCTGGAGATCTGTCTGATTACTGGTCTTCTCTCTGTTGGAAGAGTGATTAGATCAGGAACATAGCCCAAATTAGCACAGCGCGGGAGGTCTGTCTGATTACTGATTTTCTCCCTGATGGAAGAGTGATTAGATCAGGAATGTAGCGTGGGAGGTCTGTCTGATTACTGATCTTCTCCCTGTTGGAAGGGCGATTAGATCAGGAACGTGCACAGCGCTGGAGGTCTGTCCGATTACTGGTCTTCTCTCTGTTGGAAGAGTGATTAAGTATCAGGAAAGTTAGTGTAGGTACGGTTCTCTCTGATTACTCGATCTCTGTACACTGTTGGAAGAGAAACAATTATGACCTAAGGAAACATACGTTGCTGAAGGACTGTCGTGATACTACTGAAACTCTCTCTCTGTTGGAAGAGTGTGATTTGATCAGGACTCGTAGAACGGATGGGTGTCTGTCTGAATAGTACTTGATCTTCCATCTTCTGTATGGCAAGGGTTGATTAGATCAGGAATGTTAGTGCTGGAGGTCTGTGTCTGAATGACTGATTCTATCTCGTCTGGTTTTAAGACAAGAGAATTAGATCAGGGATAAACGTAGCACTGGAGGGTCAGTGGTTCTGATTGACTCGATGCGCTCACTCTGTTTTAAGCGAGCAGTATTAAGAGTCAGGTACGTAAAGGCTGAGTCGGCGGTTCTGTCAGGGATTATTGATCTGTCAGGAAGAGTTGATTAAAATTACAGGAAACGTAAAGCACCTGGAAGGACTGTCTGGATTACTGAATCTCTCTCTCTGTGGGAAACGAGATGAGTTTAGAATTCAGTCACGTCGTAGCCCGGGAGGACTGTCTGATATTACTGTGATCTTTCTCTCTGATGGAAGATGTGATATAGATCCAGGAACGGGTAGGCGCTGGAGGAGTCGGTTCTGATATTTTTGATCTATATAATGGAAGAGTGATTAGATCAGGGAACGTAGGCTGCATGTAGCAGTAGCGCTGGAGGTCTGTCTGATATTAGGGCATGGTCTTCGAAGATTATTGATCAGGAAGGCAGTCTTTATGTTAGCAGCGAAGAGCTGATTAGATTACTCTTCTTTCCGTTGGAACATAAGTGCTGGCAGGTGAAGGCATATTCCAGATTCTGGTCTGATACTAGCTATAGTCTCTTATGTGCTGTTAGAGAAGTGATTGAGTTAGATCAGGAACGTAGTCTTAAAATTAGCTGCGCGGGAGGTCTGTGTATTACTGATTTTATTGATGGAAGGTCAGTGATCCTCTGTGCGTAAGAAGAGTGATCTAGATTAGATCTGCAGGAAAGTGATTAGTGCTGGTAGGGTTGACGGTAGGGCGCTGATGTTGATTACGTGATCTCTCTTTGTTGTAGAGTGATTAGATAGTCAGGAACGTTATGCGCTTGGAAGTGGGACATGTGACTGATTACTTGATCTCTGTGTTTTATACAGGTTTTTTATGATTGAGGAGCCATCGTGGGCAGGTAGATCCAGCTGCAGTTCTTCTGGATTACCTGGGGCGTTACTGATCCATCTGTAATCTGTTCTCTGGTTCTACTCTGGTTAGATCTTGTGATGATGAGTAATAATCTAGCTCCTCCTCTGACTTTACTTCACTGATTATTAATCCTGGAATTCAGTACTGTACACTACCGCACACACACAACAGAGCTTCTCCATATGACTAGTAGTATACACTGAGCATGGCTACTGACTATACGGCCACGTGAACAGCTCCGTTCCTGGATGGTGGATCTTCATTTCAGAGACAAAGTTAATTTAACTAAACCTCTAAAACTGAAAGAACGTCTTTAATATTAATAACAATAACGTGATCAGTAGATTCCTGTGAGGAAGGAGTGACGCCGCAGCATTTGTACCTGCTTTAAAAAGGATAAAATTAGAATTAGGTGCAGCACATCTGCTGCAGGTGATTGGACGATGGTTGGAGAGGATTCCGGAGGAGCCTGTCTAGTCAGTTTCCACCACTCAGACCTTTAATAGTTGGGTTCAAGGCCCGAGGAATGCGAAGCTGTGCCATGAAGAAGTCCATACAGGATAGACTCCCACACCACAGCTGATCTTAGAGTAAAGGCGTCTGATCCATCAAGACAGACAAGCACACGTTGTTGCAGGAAACCCTTACTGTCAACGGCGTACACAAACACCAGGAAGGGATCAAAGCGGGTCAGGGACCAAGGTCAGGACTTCTGGAACAACATCCTTTTGGACAGGTGAACCCAAACAGCCTGTAAGCCGAACAGCCTCATGCCAGCTGTGAAGCATGGTGGTGGTAGTGTCATGGTTTGGGCTGCTGTGGTGCAGCAGGGTCTGGCAGGCTCTCCATCATGTCCCCATCATGAGGACAGTGTGGGACCTCCTGTCCAAAAACTCCAGCTGAAGCAGAGGTGTTAGGGAATACAGGGGTCCAGACTGGTTCCTCAGTAGGAATCTGCTTCTTCTCCTTGTTCTAGAAATTTCCATTGTTCGGTGAATGTGGTGCAGTTACTTCCCCTTATCATGAGATGCTGTTTGAACCCAGATGGAATACTGATAAGTCTACATTCCTGAATAAAGAGCTCTATATTAAATATTAACTCTATAATTAATTTCACACGACTGTATAAAAGGCGTGAAAGGAGCTGCATGGTAAACACTGTCCTTCCTCATTTACTCAATAAAGATACTACATATAGAAAGTGTGTGATGTGGTCATTAAATAAAACTGACCTTCATATTTTATTAAAGTTCTCCAGGGGTTAATCATCCACACAGGCAGTAAGCTTTACTGTGCTAACGCTAAATACACAGCAGCAGGTTATTCTCCTGGGAGATCAGACTCTACCTGTCCCTGTGATGTCCAAGACCCGTCTGGCTCTAAGGGAAAATGGTTTAGAGCCAGCGACAGTATCGACACAGACATGTCCATGTGAAGGAGCATGGTCAGAGCGCCCCCTGCTGTTGAAGTTCAACAACCATCAGGCCATAGTGACACGTACAGGACAGTGTGCCACGTTGCCCCTGGTTCAGTTACATGAGACACCGTGTGACTCACTGACATACGTGGTGCTAGGACTGAACCCTGAGCTTAACCCGACCTGGCCTATTCTGATCTTCACCGGTCCGTCTCCGTCAGCCGATATTGTATTACTGTAGTGGTGTATTATTAAGGTTTGCGATGGTGGAGATGTTCTGAACACAACCATGAGTTGGCGCAGTTTCTGCTGAACCCTTATCTCTCCAGAGCAGAACTGTGTGTGAAGTCCAGCAAGCTGTGTACTCCTGATTCAGGGGGACTGAAAACGGTCCGAGGTTGAGGCAGCTCAGGTTGAGGCAGCTGTGAACCAATACAAACATGTAAGACCACATTCAGTTACGCCCCTTCAGATCCGCCAATCAAACAACAGGAACAGAACTGAACCCTCACACGGTCAGTTCCTCCTTTAGGGAGGCACCACTGGGTGGTCTCATTCTTTAAAAACTACACGACAGTCCACCTGAGGTATCCAGGTTCGAGTCTCTACTGTCCTATAGGCTGCATCAGGTCTCCTATTGGGCTCTGTCCATGGCACCTCCTCACAGGCAATGTCCCCCATGGCCACACAGTCAGAGGTATTGTCTAGAGTGACGTATCCACCCCCGGCCTGCTATCTCAGCAATGCCACCACAAGCTTCCTCCAGGAACCTAGACCTTCCACCTGCACTCCACTGGAGGACTGAGGACTGGAGAGTAGGCTGGCAAGTGAAGCACAACAAATTATGGGTTTTCTGTAAATCAGTTTTGGACTTCAGCAGCCCAGTAGAAACTCACGTTGTCCCAGAGGACAGCAACCCTGGACTGCTCTGGTCTGCCCCCTGGTGCTGGGGAAGGAGTATGCAGTGTGTGAAGGGAGCGATAGGGCAGTGTTGTAGAGACCACGGTATGGCATGGCGATGAACAACACCATTCTGACTAATGGCTGCACACATTGCGATGTTGCTACAGTGCTGCCTAGGGACACTGAAGATGTCCTAGGATGTTCCTTCCCCTGCCCCTTTGTTTTGGGGGTACTGGTGGGGGGCTACACTGCGGTAGAACAGAGGTGTACAAAGTTCAGCTGTGGCAGTTCAGTAGTATGTTATAGAAGACAGGTCTGCTCACCTACTCTCATTTCCAAATACCAGGATGGTTACTACAGTGTCCCGGCTCAGATCAGACTGGATCCTCTGTCCAGCCTCTCAGAAACTCAACCCATGCTTGACCACATGGTCAACCAAAGTGGCCCCCAAAGTGGTCAGCCATAAGGGTTGCTCTCCACCGGTGTTCCCCAGGGCTCTGTGCTGGGTCCTCCTCCCTTCTCTTCACACCCATTCTCTCGGTAACATCATTACCTCTGATGGCTTACACAGCAGTGGAGGCTAATGCTGGAGGCTAATATTTGTAAATGAGAATAGGTGAGGAGTCATGTCTGCTTTGACGTACTACTGAACTGTACGTGTGGTACAGATGCGTTGTACCACATCTGGGCTGTGGAGAGGAAAGTTAGCGTAATGGATTTACTGACACTGGAACTGGTACTGTGTCCTAATCAGTTTCTATTGGTCTATTTCTTTTTACATGGCACACCAAATGGAAGTGTGTGTTGTGATAAACAAATGTGGGGGCTCTCTGTCCTACCTGTACGCTTGGATGAAGTAGTTTTATGATTCTGATGAGCAGAAAACCTCCTACTTTTTTATTTTACACGCATACAGATCCTAGCTAGTACAGGTTAGCGTCTACACTCCTTTTCAGCCGAGTCACTACCTGCACACAGGCCAGGGCTGTTACCTAACGAGAAGAATACAGAGTTAGAAACTGCAGAAGTGCTCTACCTGGCAACCCCAACTCAGCGCTTATACCTAACGAGAAGAATACAGAGTTAAATTCAGCAGAAGTGTTCTACACATCTATAGGTATAACACTGACAGATGGAGAGGATCTACACACGCTCTATGTAGCATGTAGAACTCCAGCAGCTCTGTTGTGTATCATATCCATCACCGCTGTTCATTTTCTAATTCTGATGAACTAGTGGTAAGTTAACACGCCCCGTGACCTCCTCGTTTGTTAACTCCCACTCTCCGGTCCTCCACCCACATAGTCACGTTTCTCTGAATGAGTCAGTGATCCTGACAGTATAAATAGAGGAGTGCAGGTGGAGTAATAAAACCTGATCAGACTGTTCATCCCTCGTTCTGCTGAAGAAACCTCCAGCTCTGAAGCATCATGTCCTCAGACACAGTGGAGTGGAGTGAGGAGCGTCCTGCCACTCAGGAGGAACAGGAAATCTGTGATAAAGTGAGTAACATTCCCATTTTTGGATTCACTACACGGTTTACAGGAACCCTGCAGAACCCCAGCAGAACGTCTGGCAGTAGAGCCTCTGAAATAACCGTGTGTCTCTCCAGCTGGTCTGCCGGGACCACCTCCCCCACTCCAGTTACGACTCCATCGTTCAGTCGGCTGTTAGCTCTGTGTAAATCTGTCTGATGTCGTGTTCTCGTGTTGAGTCTGTGTTCTCGTGTTGAGTCTGTGTTCTCGTGTTGAGTCTGTGTTCTCGTGTTGAGTCTGTGTTCTCGTGTTGAGTCTGTGTTCTCGTGTTGAGTCTGTGTTCTCGTGTTGATTCTGTGTTCTCGTGTTGAGTCTGTGTTCTCGTGTTGATTCTGTGTTCTCGTGTTGATTCTGTGTTCTCGTGTTGATTCTGTGTTCTCGTGTTGAGTCTGTGTTCTCGTGTTGAGTCTGTGTTCTCGTGTTGATTCTGTGTTCTCGTGTTGAGTCTGTGTTCTTGTTTTGATTCTGTGTTCTCGTGTTGAGTCTGTGTTCTCGTGTTGATTCTGTGTTCTCGTGTTGAGTCTGTGTTCTCGTGTTGATCCTGTGTTCTCGTGTTGAGTCTGTGTTCTCGTGTTGATTCTGTGTTCTCGTGTTGAGTCTGTGTTCTCGTGTTGATTCTGTGTTCTCGTGTTGATTCTGTGTTCTCGTGTTGAGTCTGTGTTCTCGTGTTGAGTCTGTGTTCTCGTGTTGAGTCTGTGTTCTCGTGTTGATTCTGTGTTCTCGTGTTGAGTCTGTGTTCTCGTGTTGAGTCTGTGTTCTCGTGTTGATTCTGTGTTCTCGTGTTGAGTCTGTGTTCTCGTGTTGAGTCTGTGTTCTCGTGTTGAGTCTGTGTTCTCGTGTTGATTCTGTGTTCTCGTGTTGAGTCTGTGTTCTCGTGTTGAGTCTGTGTTCTCGTGTTGAGTCTGTGTTCTCGTGTTGAGTCTGTGTTCTCGTGTTGGTTGCAGGTGAAGCCCTCTGACATGAAGTCTAAAATGTTCAAGGCCTTCGCCTACAAAAGATTTGACATGTGTGGAGGGGGAGAATATGACATCAAGGTGGGTGTGAGTAAACGTATGTAACAGCCAGGAGAGCAAACCTCGGTAGATCTGACCACAGTGAAGAGATGGTCCTGCCATGAGCTACGTCTCTACATACCACAGCAGAACTGAGACCCAACAGTCTTTTCCAGAATTTCTTTCAAGTTATTATCCCTGCAGGAGAATTTAATTCATAAACATTAAACATTTAATTCCTAGATTTATCAGAAGCATGTAGCAGACCCAGCACTGGAGCCGTTCCTCTGTAGGGCTCTGTTATTCTCTGCAGTGATAACCCTGCTCATGTTTCTACTACAGGTGTATCTGGGAGATGGTGAGGGTGTTCGTCTGATCATTACCTACGCTCTCGTTTCACAAGGTGATCGGATCTTCAAACTGAAGAGTCGGGAGAACTTCAGAATTCTCTAGGAGAGCTGCTGAAACACACAGGATTGATTGACATGATCTGACTGATCAATAAACTTGATTGATAAACTGGAAAAGTGATTGCAGTGTTTCTTATTGTTAGAAAGAGGAATGGAAATGAAGCACTTAATAATTAATATTAATAGATAATAAATATTATCTCTGTTCAGAGAAAACGTCTTTTTTAGATTTCTACTTTTCTGAGTTATCTGAGCTGAGCAGTTGTCCTTTACCTTGTGGTAATTTCATGATGAACTGACCAACAGAAATGGTAGAAATACAATATCTGTACAGTAAAACACCCATAAAATATTAATCTAAAATATAAAATATCACCAACACAGAGAAGAAGCCTGGCTGTGCTAACCATAGGGTTAATGGAGTCAGGAAACCTCATTGGAGAAATAGAGATCAGTGCTCATCAGTATGGACACTACACAGCTCCCAAGCCCAAGATCCAACTTCAAAACGAAATTTTTATTTTCCAGGATTAAAGACTGATATACAGCACAATGTGTGGAAAAGAAGGAATTCTAATTCCTAACAATAATAACCCTTCTACTAAATTAATTATTCAATTATTACCATAATCACTAAGTGGTGGTCCTAACTTTTCTCACTTGCACAGAAGGGTAGAGTCAGGAGACTGAAGGCTGGAGATGTTGGAGTAGGTCGCAGGTCACTCACAGCTCCGGTCCAAAGTCAGTCCAGTCCAACTCAGTCTAACTCAGTCCAACTCAGTCTAACTCAGTCCAACTCAGTCTAACTCAGTCTAACTCAGTCTAACTCAGTCCAACTCAGTCCAATTCGGTCTAACTCAGTCTGAGGAGAGACCCTTGTAACCTAGGTTTTATACACCAACCCCACCCACCTTGGAATAAAAAGAGGGTGTGGTCTTTTCTAGTCTCAACAAATGGTCAGCTGTCTCCAAGTGGTGTTTGACCTATAACCTGTAGAACCCTGAGGGCTACATCCTCCCAGGCACTCGGTCCGGTCGTCAGTGAATAAAGTGCGGTTCTGGTGATGCGGCTGTTCCCCACATGGTAGACGTATACACACTTGTGTACATACACACTTCTACACAAAACACACATGGATACAAATATTTAATTAATATTATATTAATTATTATTAATTATATTATTATTTTAATAATATGAGTTCTGTGAGTTGGAGGAAGCTCATGATCAGCTTATGAGACGTAGTGGGGTTGTCCTGGTCTCGACTGTCTGAACTGACCTGAGTTTAGATTTGTCCTCTCTGGGCTGACGTGGTGATGTTCAGGTTGTCTATATCTAGACTGTTGAGAGATGCTTGATCTGCTTCCTCCTCCTGCCTGATAGAATCAGATTCATCTGAATATGAATTGACTCGGACTCTCCTTACGGCTGAATCAGCTTCCTTATGAATCAGACTTCAGATATGATCAGACATTAGCAGTGTGTTTCAGTGTCTCCAGGTTGGAACAGGTATGCTAGTCAGGAGGTTAGGGCCAGCTGAACCTTTAGTGAACCAGGTGTGCAGACGGATTAACATCTGCACTGTACAGAGGGCTTTAAGGTGAGTGATTCATACAGACTGACAGTCCTCCATCACTGACTCATACAGACTAACAGTCCTCCATCACTGACTCATACAGACCAACAGTCCTCCATCACTGACTCATACAGACCGACAGTCCTCCATCACTGACTCAAACAGACTGACAGTCCTCCATCACTAACACAAACAGACTGAGAGTCCTCCATCACTAACACAAACAGACTGACAGTCCTCTATCACTGACTAATACAGACCAACAGTCCTCCATCACTGACTTAAACAGACTAACAGTCCTCCATCACTTACTCAAACAGACTGAGAGTCCTCCATCACTAACACAAACAGACTGACAGTCCTCTATCACTAACACAAACAGACTGAGAGTCCTCCATCACTAACACAAACAGACTGACAGTCCTCTAATCACTGACTAATACAGACCAACAGTCCTCCATCACTGACTTAAACAGACTAACAGTCCTCCATCACTTACTCAAACAGACTGAGAGTCCTCCATCACTAACACAAACAGACTGACAGTCCTCTATCACTGACTCAAACAGACTGACAGTCCTCCATCACTGACTCAAACAGACTGACAGTCCTCCATCACTGACTCATACAGACCAACAGTCCTCCATCACTGACTCATACAGACTGACAGTCCTCCATCACTGATCAATGCAGACTGACAGTCCTCTATCACTGACTCATACAGACTGACAGTCTCCTATCAATAACTCTTACACACTGACAATCCTCCATCACTGACTCATACAGACTGACAGTTCTCTATCACTGACTCATACAGTCTGACAGTCCTCTATCACTGACTAATACAGACCAACAGTCCTCCATCACTGACTTAAACAGACTAACAGTCCTCCATCACTTACTCAAACAGACTGAGAGTCCTCCATCACTAACACAAACAGACTGACAGTCCTCTATCACTGACTCAAACAGACTGACAGTCCTCCATCACTGACTCAAACAGACTGACAGTCCTCCATCACTGACTCATACAGACCAACAGTCCTCCATCACTGACTCATACAGACTGACAGTCCTCCATCACTGACTCAAACAGACTGACAGTCCTCCATCACTGACTCATACAGACTGAAAGTCCTCTATCACTGATCAATGCAGACTGACAGTCCTCTATCACTGATCAATGCAGACTGACAGTCCTCTATCACTGACTCATACAGACTGACAGTCTCCTATCAATAACTCTTACACACTGACAATCCTCCATCACTGACTCATACAGACTGACAGTTCTCTATCACTGACTCATACAGGCCGACAGTCCTCTATCACTGACTCATACAGACTGACAGTCCTCTATCACTGACTCATACAGACTGACAGTCCTCTATCACTGATTCAAACAGACTAACAGTCCCCTATAGAATATAGAATGACACGCCTCTATCACTGACTCTTATAGACTGACAGTCCTCCATCACTGACTCAAACAGACTGACAGTTTTCTATCACTGACCCATACAGGCTTACAGTCCTTTATCACTGACTCATACAGACTAACAGTCCTCCATCACTGACTCAAACAGACTGACAGTCCTCTATCACTGATTCATATAGACTGACAGCCCTCCATCACTGACTCATATAGACTACAGTCCTCCATCACTGACTCATACAGACTGATATTCCTCTATCACTGACTCATATAGACTGACAGTCCTCTATCACTGACTCATACAGACTGACAGTCCTCCATCACTGACTCATACAGACTAACAGTCCTCCATCACTGACTCACACAGATTGGCAGTCCTCCATCACTGACTCACACAGATTAGCAGTCCTCTATCACTGACTCACACAGACTGACAGTCCTCTATCACTGACTAATACAGACTGACAGTCCTCTATCACTGACCTGTGCAGACCATGTTCCCTCATCCATGCATGTGTAATCCTCTTTCCTTGTGGTGGATGCAGGTCATTCTACACCAGGAACACCAGGAACACCCAGGAAGCAGGAAATCACGTCTGACTTCCACAGAACTTTGAGATACACTTCTGCTGTACTCATAAACCAGGCCGAATTGCACAGCTGCACTCCAGGTAGGTGTTTTACTACTGCTCAAAGGTCTATCAGGTTCTAATCTAGATCTTAAACACGGAGTTGAACTGTTTACTGAACGACTGAATCTGCAAATCTGTGTGAAACTGTGAACTCTGTGTACTGTAACTCTGAATATGGTGCTGAAGCTAAACTCACAGCTTCTCATTAGACAGAGGAGTCGATATATAGACTGGTAGAAGCTGTGCACTAAACGTCTTTTTTAGATTTCTACTTTTCTGAGTTATCTGAGCTGAGCAGTTGTCCTTTACCTTGTGGTAATTTCATGATGAACTGACCAACAGAAATGGTAGAAATACAATATCTGTACAGTAAAACACCCATAAAATATTAATCTAAAATATAAAATATCACCAACACAGAGAAGAAGCCTGGCTGTGCTAACCATAGGGTTAATGGAGTCAGGAAACCTCATTGGAGAAATAGAGATCAGTGCTCATCAGTATGGACACTACACAGCTCCCAAGCCCCCGATCCAACTTCAAAACGAAATTTTTATTTTCCAGGATTAAAGACTGATATACAGCACAATGTGTGGAAAAGAAGGAATTCTAATTCCTAACAATAATAACCGTTATACTAAATTAATTATTCAATTATTACCATAATCACTAAGTGGTGGTCCTAACTTTTCTCACTTGCACAGAAGGGTAGAGTCAGGAGACTGAAGGCTGGAGATGTTGGAGTAGGTCGCAGGTCACTCACAGCTCCGGTCCAAAGTCAGTCCAGTCCAACTCAGTCTAACTCAGTCCAACTCAGTCTAACTCAGTCCAACTCAGTCTAACTCAGTCTAACTCAGTCTAACTCAGTCCAACTCAGTCCAATTCGGTCTAACTCAGTCTGAGGAGAGACCCTTGTAACCTAGGTTTTATACACCAACCCCACCCACCTTGGAATAAAAAGAGGGTGTGGTCTTTTCTAGTCTCAACAAATGGTCAGCTGTCTCCAAGTGGTGTTTGACCTATAACCTGTAGAACCCTGAGGGCTACATCCTCCCAGGCACTCGGTCCGGTCGTCAGTGAATAAAGTGCGGTTCTGGTGATGCGGCTGTTCCCCACATGGTAGACGTATACACACTTGTGTACATACACACTTCTACACAAAACACACATGGATACAAATATTTAATTAATATTATATTAATTATTATTAATTATATTATTATTTTAATAATATGAGTTCTGTGAGTTGGAGGAAGCTCATGATCAGCTTATGAGACGTAGTGGGGTTGTCCTGGTCTCGACTGTCTGAACTGACCTGAGTTTAGATTTGTCCTCTCTGGGCTGACGTGGTGATGTTCAGGTTGTCTATATCTAGACTGTTGAGAGATGCTTGATCTGCTTCCTCCTCCTGCCTGATAGAATCAGATTCATCTGAATATGAATTGACTCGGACTCTCCTTACGGCTGAATCAGCTTCCTTATGAATCAGACTTCAGATATGATCAGACATTAGCAGTGTGTTTCAGTGTCTCCAGGTTGGAACAGGTGTGCTAGTCAGGAGGTTAGGGTCAGCTGAACCTTTACTGAACCAGGTGTGCAGACGGATTAACATCTGCACTGTACAGAGGGCTTTAAGGTGAGTGATTCATACAGACTGACAGTCCTCCATCACTGACTCATACAGACTAACAGTCCTCCATCACTGACTCATACAGACCAACAGTCCTCCATCACTGACTCATACAGACCGACAGTCCTCCATCACTGACTCAAACAGACTGACAGTCCTCCATCACTAACACAAACAGACTGAGAGTCCTCCATCACTAACACAAACAGACTGACAGTCCTCTATCACTGACTAATACAGACCAACAGTCCTCCATCACTGACTTAAACAGACTAACAGTCCTCCATCACTTACTCAAACAGACTGAGAGTCCTCCATCACTAACACAAACAGACTGACAGTCCTCTATCACTAACACAAACAGACTGAGAGTCCTCCATCACTAACACAAACAGACTGACAGTCCTCTATCACTGACTAATACAGACCAACAGTCCTCCATCACTGACTTAAACAGACTAACAGTCCTCCATCACTTACTCAAACAGACTGAGAGTCCTCCATCACTAACACAAACAGACTGACAGTCCTCTATCACTGACTCAAACAGACTGACAGTCCTCCATCACTGACTCAAACAGACTGACAGTCCTCCATCACTGACTCATACAGACCAACAGTCCTCCATCACTGACTCATACAGACTGACAGTCCTCCATCACTGACTCAAACAGACTGACAGTCCTCCATCACTGACTCATACAGACTGAAAGTCCTCTATCACTGATCAATGCAGACTGACAGTTCTCTATCACTGATCAATGCAGACTGACAGTCCTCTATCACTGACTCATACAGACTGACAGTCTCCTATCAATAACTCTTACACACTGACAATCCTCCATCACTGACTCATACAGACTGACAGTTCTCTATCACTGACTCATACAGTCTGACAGTCCTCTATCACTGACTAATACAGACCAACAGTCCTCCATCACTGACTTAAACAGACTAACAGTCCTCCATCACTTACTCAAACAGACTGAGAGTCCTCCATCACTAACACAAACAGACTGACAGTCCTCTATCACTGACTCAAACAGACTGACAGTCCTCCATCACTGACTCAAACAGACTGACAGTCCTCCATCACTGACTCATACAGACCAACAGTCCTCCATCACTGACTCATACAGACTGACAGTCCTCCATCACTGACTCAAACAGACTGACAGTCCTCCATCACTGACTCATACAGACTGAAAGTCCTCTATCACTGATCAATGCAGACTGACAGTCCTCTATCACTGATCAATGCAGACTGACAGTCCTCTATCACTGACTCATACAGACTGACAGTCTCCTATCAATAACTCTTACACACTGACAATCCTCCATCACTGACTCATACAGACTGACAGTTCTCTATCACTGACTCATACAGGCCGACAGTCCTCTATCACTGACTCATACAGACTGACAGTCCTCTATCACTGATTCAAACAGACTAACAGTCCCCTATAGAATATAGAATGACACGCCTCTATCACTGACTCTTATAGACTGACAGTCCTCCATCACTGACTCAAACAGACTGACAGTTTTCTATCACTGACCCATACAGGCTTACAGTCCTTTATCACTGACTCATACAGACTAACAGTCCTCCATCACTGACTCAAACAGACTGACAGTCCTCTATCACTGATTCATATAGACTGACAGCCCTCCATCACTGACTCATATAGACTACAGTCCTCCATCACTGACTCATACAGACTGATATTCCTCTATCACTGACTCATATAGACTGACAGTCCTCTATCACTGACTCATACAGACTGACAGTCCTCCATCACTGACTCATACAGACTAACAGTCCTCCATCACTGACTCACACAGATTGGCAGTCCTCCATCACTGACTCACACAGATTAGCAGTCCTCTATCACTGACTCACACAGACTGACAGTCCTCTATCACTGACTAATACAGACTGACAGTCCTCTATCACTGACCTGTGCAGACCATGTTCCCTCATCCATGCATGTGTAATCCTCTTTCCTTGTGGTGGATGCAGGTCATTCTACACCAGGAACACCAGGAACACCCAGGAAGCAGGAAATCACGTCTGACTTCCACAGAACTTTGAGATACACTTCTGCTGTACTCATAAACCAGGCCGAATTGCACAGCTGCACTCCAGGTAGGTGTTTTACTACTGCTCAAAGGTCTATCAGGTTCTAATCTAGATCTTAAACACGGAGTTGAACTGTTTACTGAACGACTGAATCTGCAAATCTGTGTGAAACTGTGAACTCTGTGTACTGTAACTCTGAATATGGTGCTGAAGCTAAACTCACAGCTTCTCATTAGACAGAGGAGTCGATATATAGACTGGTAGAAGCTGTGCACTAAAGTCCCCCACTCATGCCCTCATGGATGCTGGGATTTTTGTCAAAATGTCAGTTCTCAAAATATTTTAGGACCATATTCAGAGTGACAGCACACAGAGTTCAGTTTCACACAGATGTGCAGATTCAGTCGTCCAGTAAACAGTTAAACCCAGTATTTCAGATCTAGATCAGAACCTGATAGAACACAGTTGGAACAGTAATAAAACACTACTGGAATGCAGTTTTGAAATTCTGCATGGTTTAATGAATATCATAGAAGAATTTGGGTGGTGTTTCTGTGGAAATGCATGTCTGACCTCCACATTCCTGTGCGTGTTGGTGCGTCCGCTAGAAGAGAGGCTTACCGTACGTGGGTGACCGGACGTCTCCATGAACGACTCTGTGGAGGAAGAGAAATTCCAGTGAAGCATTAGAACAGCAGCTTTAACCTGAAGGACGCGTCACCCTGTACAATATTCCAGAGGTGGTACAGGACCCTCATACACACCATATGAACACCAATCCTGACCTGTCTTATTAGAACCTGAGCTGCTTACAGAGAACACACGGTTTGAGTTCATCTCTGATGTCTGTGTGACCTGCAGAGCGTTTTACACTCGTTCAGTGCTGACAGGTCACATGATATCACATGATGTAGTTCCATTTATGAAGGTGAAATTAAAATCTGACCAGAACAACATTAAATTAGAATCTGATTGGAATGGGGTGAACTTAAAATCTTACCAGAAGGGGGTGAAGTTATAATCTGACTGGAATGGGGTGAAGTTATAGTCTGACTGGAATGAGGTGAAGTTATAATCTGACTGGAATGGCGTGAAGTTATAATCAGACCGGAATGTGGTGAAGTTATAATCTGACTGGAATGGGGTGAAGTTATAATCTGACCGGAATGAGGTCAAGTTATAATCTGACTGGAATGGGGTGAAGTTATAGTCTGACTGGAATGGGGTGAAGTTATAATCTGACCGGAATGAGGTCAAGTTATAATCTGACCGGAATGGGGTGAAGTTATAGTCTGACCGGAATGAGGTGAAGTTATAATCTGACTGGAATGAGGTGAAGTTATAATCTGACCGGAATGAGGTGAAGTTATAATCTGACCGGAATGAGGTGAAGTTATAATCTGACCGGAATGAGGTGAAGTTATAATCTGACCGGAATGAGGTGAAGTTATAATCTGACTGGAATGAGGTGAAGTTATAATCTGACCGGAAATGGGGTGAAGTTATAATCTGACTGGAATGGGGTGAAGTTATAATCTGACTGGAATGGGGTGAAGTTATAGTCTGACTGGAATGGGGTGAAGTTATAATCTGACCGGAATGAGGTCAAGTTATAATCTGACCGGAATGGGGTGAAGTTATAGTCTGACCGGAATGAGGTGAAGTTATAATCTGACTGGAATGAGGTGAAGTTATAATCAGACCGGAATGAGGTGAAGTTATAATCTGACCGGAATGAGGTGAAGTTATAATCTGACCGGAATGAGGTGAAGTTATAATCTGACTGGAATGAGGTGAAGTTATAATCTGACCGGAATGAGGTGAAGTTATAATCAGACCGGAATGTGTGAAGTTATAATCAGACCGGAATGTGGTGAAGTTATAATCTGACCGGAATGAGGAGAAGTTATAATCTGACCGGAATGAGGTGAAGTTATAATCTGACTGGAATGGGGTGAAGTTATAGTCTGACTGGAATGGGGTGAAGTTATAATCTGACTGGAATGAGGTGAAGTTATAATCTGACTGGAATGAGGTGAAGTTATAATCTGACCGGAATGGTGTGAAGTTATAATCAGACCGGAATGTGGTGAAGTTATAATCTAACCGGAATGAGGAGAAGTTATAATCTGACCGGAATGAGGTGAAGTTATAATCTGACTGGAATGGGGTGAAGTTATAGTCTGACTGGAATGAGGTGAAGTTATAATCTGACCGGAATGAGGTGAAGTTATAATCTGACTGGAATGAGGTGAAGTTATAATCTGACTGGAATGAGGTGAAGTTATAATCTGACCGGAATGGTGTGAAGTTATAATCAGACCGGAATGTGGTGAAGTTATAATCTGACTGGAATGAGGAGAAGTTATAATCTGACCGGAATGAGGTGAAGTTATAATCTGACTGGAATGAGGTCAAGTTATAATATGACTGGAATGAGGTGAAGTTATAATCTGACTGGAATGAGGTGTAGTTATAATCTGACTGGAATGAGGAGAAGTTATAATCTGACCGGAATGAGCTGAAGTTATAATCTGACTGGAATGAGGTGAAGTTATAATATGACTGGAATGAGGTGAAGTTATAATCTGACTGGAATGAGGTGTAGTTATAATCTGACCGGAATGAGGTGAAGTTATAATCTGACTGGAATGAGGTGAAGTTATAATCTGACCGGAATGAGGTAAAGTTATAATCTGACTGGAATAAGGTGAAGTTATAACTGTATGTGTCCCACTGACTAGCTAATGTGAGGTCATGCGCTGACAGTAATGACTGACAGTAATCTTGAACACACCAATCGGGGTACAGCATGAAGGGAGTGACAAATCAGGGTACAGTAAGAAGTGAGCCCACCAATCAGACCGCAGTACTCACTAGCAAGTAACTAAGTACTAAGTGCATCTGAAGGTACATACTTTAGTACTGTTACTCTCCATACTTTAGTACATCTGAAGGTACATACTTTAGTACTGGTACTCTCCATACTTAAGTACATCTGAAGGGACATACTTTGGTACTGTTACTCTCCATACTTAAGTACATCTGAAGGTACTTACTTTGGTACTGTTACTCTCCATACTTAAGTACATCTGAAGGTACATACTTTAGTGCTGGTACTCTCCATACTTAAGTACATCTGAAGGAACATACTTTAGTACTGGTACTCTCCATACTTAAGTACATCTGAAGGGACATACTTTAGTACTGTTACTCTCCATACTTAAGTACATCTGAAGGTACATACTTTGGTACTGTTACTCTCCATACTTAAGTACATCTGAAGGTACATACTTTGGTACTGTTACTCTCCATACTTAAGTACATCTGAGAGTACATACTTTGGTACTGTTACTCTCCATACTTAAGTACATCTGAAGGTACATACTTTAGTGCTGGTACTCTCCATACTTAAGTACATCTGAAGGAACATACTTTAGTACTGGTACTCTCCATACTTAAGTACATCTGAAGGGACATACTTTGGTACTGTTACTCTCCATACTTTAGTACATCTGAAGGTACGTACTTTAGTACTGTTACTCTTCATACTTAAGTACATCTGAAGGGACATACTTTAGTACTGTTACTCTCCTTACTTAAGTACATCTGAAGGTACATACTTTGATACTGTTACTCTCCATACTTAAGTACATCTGAAGGTACATACTTTAGTACTGGTACTCTCCATACTTAAGTACATCTGAAGGTACATAATTTGGTACTGTTACTCTCCATACTTAAGTACATCTGAAGGTACATACTTTGGTACTGTTACTCTCCATATTTAAGTACATCTGAAGGTACATACTTTAGTACTGGTACTCTCCATACTTAAGTACATCTGAAGGTTCATACTTTAGTACTGGTACTCTCCATACTTAAGTACATCTGAAGGAACATACTTTAGTACTGGTACTCTCCATACTTAAGTACATCTGAAGGGACATACTTTAGTACTGGTACTCTCCATACTTAAGTACATCTGAAGGGACATACATTAGTACTGTTACTCTCCATACTTAAGTACATCTGAAGGTACATACTTCAGTACTGTTACTCTCCATACTTAAGTACATCTGAAGGTACATACTTCAGTACTGGTACTCTCCATACTTAAGTACATCTGAAGGTACATACTTTAGTATTGGTACTCTCCATACTTAAGTACATCTGAAGGTACATACTTCAGTACTGGTACTCTCCATACTTAAGTACATCTGAAAGTACATACTTTAGTACTGTTACTCTCCATACTTAAGGACATCTGAAGGTACATACTTTAGTGCTGTTACTCTCCATACTTAAGTACATCTGAAGGTACATACTTTAGTACTGTTACTCTCCATACTTAAGTACATCTGAAGGTACATACTTTAGTACTGTTACTCTCCATACTTAAGTACATCTGAAGGTACATACTTTAGTGCTGTTACTCTCCATACTTAAGTACATCTGAAGGTACATACTTTAGTACTGTTACTCTCCATACTTAAGTACATCTGAAGGTACATACTTTAGTATTGGTACTCTCCATACTTAAGTACATCTGAAGGTACATACTTCGGTACTGGTACTCTCCATACTTAAGTACATCTGAAGGTACATACTTCAGTACTGTTACTCTCCATACTTAAGTACATCTGAAAGTACATACTTTAGTACTGTTACTCTCCATACTTAAGGACATCTGAAGGTACATACTTTAGTGCTGTTACTCTCCATACTTAAGTACATCTGAAGGTACATACTTTAGTACTGTTACTCTCCATACTTAAGTACATCTGAAGGTACATACTTTAGTGCTGTTACTCTCCATACTTAAGTACATCTGAAGGTACATACTTTAGTGCTGTTACTCTCCATACTTAAGTACATCTGAAGGTACATACTTTAGTACTGTTACTCTCCATACTTAAGTACATCTGAAGGTACATACTTTAGTATTGGTACTCTCCATACTTAAGTACATCTGAAGGTACATACTTCAGTACTGGTACTCTCCATACTTAAGTACATCTGAAGGTACATACTTTGGTACTGTTACTCTCCATACTTAAGTACATCTGAAGGTACATACTTTAGTACTGTTACTTTTTTTTTTTTTTTTTTTTTTCTTCCATACTTAAGTACATCTGAAGGTACATACTTTGGTACTGGTACTCTCCATACTTAAGTACATCTGAAGGTACATACTTTGGTACTGGTACTCTCCATACTTAAGTACATCTGAAGGTAGATACTTTAGTACTGGTACTCTCCATACTTAAGTACATCTGAAGGTACATACTTCAGTACTGGTACTCTCCATACTTAAGTACATCTGAAGGTACATACTTTGGTACTGTTACTCTCCATACTTAAGTACATCTGAAGGTACATACTTTAGTACTGTTACTCTCCATACTTAAGTACATCTGAAGGTACACACTTTAGTACTGGTCATCTCTATACTTAAGTACATCTGAATGGACATACTTTAGTACTGGTACTCTCCATACTTAAGTGTATCTGAAGGTACATACTTTAGTACTGGTACTCTCCATACTTAAGTACATCTGAAGGTACATACTTCAGTACTAGTACTCCAGTGGAGGTCTAAAGGGAGGAGATGATTGAGTTATGTGAGGGGAAGGCACTGCCACCCGACCTGTGTGTAGACACACTGCCACCAGCAGAGGGAGACAGAGGGCTGCATGAGTGCCTCAGTGCTGCTGTTCCAGTAGTTCCTGAACTGTTGGTCTTATCCACCTCACTGCTACTACAACCCTGAAACTTGTGAAACGTACTGTCAACTCGTTTATAACAACTGTTATTACAACCAGGTACAGGAGTGACTGTGCCAGCACGGCTTTTGTCCTGAGGTACAGGTAGCACTTCGTGAAGGGTCACCTGGGTGTTATTAAAAATGAGGACGCCTTGGCCAGAAGCTCTATACGGTCACAGGCCATCATAACCTCCATGGTTGGTGTTTGGATGTACTGGATTCCTGGAACACAGCTGGGTGAGTGGTAACGGAAAACCCCAGTTTGGTTTAACAAGAGGAGTTTCCAGGGACTTTGGTGAAAAAGAGAGGGACGTCCAGCAGCTCCACCTGTGTGGCCTAAACCATCCGTCCCCGCAGAGACGTTCACCCCGTCATTCAAACCGTTCTGAAACAGCCATGATGGAGGACAGAGGCCTAAAAGAACATGCAGCTACCGTCAGTGGGTCACCAGCAGGGCAACCTTCCTGAAGCGGGGTGGGCACCAAGTCAGCGGCGGCTGCAGACACAGACAGGAGGGGGCTCTGGACTGTGAAGGTGGGACACAGCTGTAGACCTCAGTCAGCTGTTTCTGCACCCTGATCTCCGTCAAAAGTGGATCATTACTGGGACAGTCGATCTGGAGAGATATCTCGAAAAACTGCGGGACGAGTTACATGGCAAAGAAACGGCAAAAGAAGAAGAAGAAGAATGTATATGGGGATAAACAGTATATCAAGTGCTTGGCAACAACGTAACCATAAACAACAAAAGTACTTTTCCTAAGGGGAAATGTGGGATGGTTGTGCAGCTCCGAATGTTTCCACTTCCTGCTCGGCTTGTTCGTTAGGCGGTGTTGCTAGGCTGTTTTGCTAGGGGCTGTTGCCTAAAGCTGTTGCTAGAGGACTACCCCGGGTCCTCTACCACGGGTCCACTACCACGGGTCCTCTACCACGGGTCCTCTACCACGGGTCCACTACCACGGGCAAGAACAGCGTCCATTTCCACAATCACAGTTCATTATTAACACCCACACCTTTACCTCACACTACTCCACACCATAAAGCACTAACATCACGTTACAGTGTACAGCTGTGTTCACTGAAATCTCCGCAGATGATGACGTGGTCGAGATCCATGATGTCCCAAAAGTCGCTTCCAACAGCTCTCCCCATATTCCTATTGATCCCCCGCGAAGGAAATCCGCGGTTCTGTACCCCGGAGGTCTGTAACCAGCGACAGTGAGGATGTGCAGGGGAGCTGTGGTCTTCAGTGCCAGACACTCCCTGTCTGTAACACCTTGTCTGTACTGATGTGGTTCTCCACATACACTGGAACACCCCCTCCTTTCTGATTGGTCAGATCTGTGTAATGGGGGTCTGAGACGTTCCTGTTGTGTCTGTACATCCTGTAGCCTTCCAGACAGAGGTCCTCCGGGAGAGCCGATCCAAATCTGTTCAGGCCTGTCTCCCATTACAAGTTTCATGTACCAGTCTCCATCTTTAGAAAACACTGCTGCTTGGGCTTGATTTAAACTTTGGTACATCCGACGTACAGCTGTTGGGCTGAGTTCAGGGCGTTCAGTAAGTGGCACAGCCGATATCTCCTCAACACTGCTGAATTCTGGAACGTCGTCTCGCTCATTAACCTCATCTGCGTCCCTGGGCTGACGTTCTGAAATACAAGAGAGGCCCATGGGTCCTCAACGGTGCAGCATCGACTGCTTCACTGGCCTTTTCATTTCGGCAGGTAGCAGCTCGTTTCTTCCTGGCAGGGAATACCTGAATGATAATATGCTAATAAGGGCTGCCATCTGCAGGACCACCGCATTCAAGGGCTCCATCTGTGCTGTCAATCTCCCAGTCTTCAAACTCTAGATCACTGAACCCGTCCTGTTGGTGTGTCGATTCATCAGTCTTGACTTCCTGAGACTCCTGTCTGGGTTCAGTGATGCTGGGGACCATGTGACACCACTGTCACTGTCAGCCATTTCTTCACATGCCCCGCTGTGATGATTCACATTCTGCCTCCGATCTGAGTGACACGTCCCTGTACTCTGGGTGAATCTCCTTCAGCTTCAGTAACGCAGCCTGCACCTGCTTCATGTCCCAGCTTTGAAACTGATGGTGTCCTTTGTAGTTCAGACGTCGCTTCAACTTCACCTGTAGGAGCTGTGACTCCGATGGGGGTCTGGGCAGCGACTGAACGGCGGAGGGAACACATACCACAGCTCCATGTATCGCTCGCTGTTGTCCTCTTGGGAGAGAAATGATCTTGGCAAAAGGTATGACCTTGGCATTGACGTGCCTCTCAAGCTCGTTCAGCCCCTGCAGTCCAGTGTTGGAGTAAGGTACAGACTGCCTGACTTTACGATGGACGGCTTGTGTCCATACCTCAGGTTTTCATGACAGGAGTGACAGATCCACGCTTTCTGTCGCTCCGGCACTGAGCATGATCCTCGGTCTGAGCAGCTTTCTCCACAAACATGAACAGGTCCCAGTGGTGCCAATGGAGACAAGCTCAGCATCTTTGGTGTAAGTTCAATCCTGGGTTGGAGCAGCATCAATATTTCAAAAACTGCGGGATGAGTTACGTAGTTCCTGAGTAGAAGGATATCAGGAGGAGGAGGGAGTTCCTGAGTAGAAGGATATCTGGAGGAGGAGGGAGTTCCTGAGTAGGAGGATATCTGGAGGAGGAGGGAGTTCCTGAAGAGAATGATATCTGGAGGAGGTGGTAGTTCCTGAGTAGGAGGATATCTGGAGGAGGAGGGAGTTCCTGAGTAGGAGGATATCTGGAGGAGGAGGGAGTTCCTGAGTAGGAGGATATCTGGAGGAGGAGGGAGTTCCTGAGTAGAAGGATATCTGGAGGAGGAGGGAGTTCCTGAGTAGGAGGATATCTGGAGGAGGGAGTTCCTGAGTAGGAGGATATCTGGAGGAGGAGGGAGTTCCTGAGTAGGAGGATATCTGGAGGAGGAGGGAGTTCCTGAGTAGAAGGATATTCTGGAGGAGGAGGAGGGAGTTCCTGAGTAGAAGGATATCTGGAGGAGGAGGGAGTTCCTGAGTAGGAGGATATCTGGAGGAGGGAGTTCCTGAGTAGGAGGATATCTGGAGGAGGAGGGAGTTCCTGAGTAGGAGGATATCTGGAGGAGGAGGGAGTTCCTGAGTAGAAGGATATCTGGAGGAGGAGGGAGTTCCTGAGTAGGAGGATATCTGGAGGAGGTGGTACTATTATAGTACTGTGTACTATTGTCCACCTTAGTACAGTACGATCCTCACCTCCATCTCCACCACCCTGTCTTTCACATCCACCCTCTACAGAATCACCTAACTTAACCTACACAGAAACTAAAACACACTGAAGAAGAAGAAGACGAGGATGAAGAAGAAGAAGAAGAAGAGGAAGAAGAGAAGAAGAAGAAGCGAAGAAGAAGAGAAGAAGAAGAAGAAGAAGAGGAGGATGAAGATGAAGAAGAAGAGAAGAAGAGGAGGATGAAGATGAAGAAGAAGAGAAGAAGAGGAAGAAGAAGAAGAAGACGAAGAGAAGAAGGGGAGAAGAAGAAGAAGAAGAAGAGGAGGATGAAGAAGAAGAAGAAGAGGATGAAAAAGAAGAAGAAGAAAAAGAAGAAGAAGAAGAAGGGGAGAAGAAGAAGAAGAGAAGAAGAGAAAAAGAAGAAGAGAAGAAGAAGTAGTAGAGAATGAAGACAAAAAAAAGAAGGAGAGGATGAAGAAGAAAAAGAAGAAGAGGAGGAGGATGAAGAAGAAGAGAAGAAGAGAAGAAGAAGAAGAAGAAGAAGAAGAAGATGAAGAAGAAGAAGAAGAGGATGAAGAAGAGGAAGAGGATGATGAAGAAAAAGAAGATGAAGAAAAAAAGAAGAAGGAGAGGATGAAGAAGAGGATGAAGAAGAAGAAGAAGAAGAAGAAGAGGAGGATGAAGAAGAAGAAGAAGAGGAGGATGAAGAAGAAGAAGAAGAGAGGAGAAGAAGAGGGGGAGAGGAAGAAAAGGAAAGGAGGCTCTAACCAGGCTTTTCAGGATATAGCTCCAGGGAGCAGATCTGCCAAACCGCTCTCGGCTTCTGACGCAGGTCACAAGTCAGCTTCTCGAGAGGAAGCAGCGCCACCAGCTGTGAAATCCACAACCTCAGTGTGACCAAACGCAGCCAGAGCCTCATCTCCTCACTGCATACACCATCAAACACAAAGCCTGTCTCAGCTGGCCCTCAGACACACATGCCCACTGGTGTGGACTCCTAAGTAAACACAGAGATCAGAGGTAGCACAGTGAAGATATGACCCTGGATCAAAGTGAGTACAGGGTGTTTACCTGTGGTACTACAGCAGCACCCTTCATACCTCTGTATACATGGTAAAGATAACGGCAGCTAGTCCTCCACACCTCCACAGCTCAGTCTTAGAACCCGGTTTCACCATCTGTTTCCTTCTTCTCTCCCCCCAGGTAACCCCAGAACCCCCATCCAGCGGTGTTTGAGGTTCTGGACTCTGGGGTGGTGGGTCCACTGGTTCTGAGAACACCAGCAGCTCCGTGTCTGTTTTGTGTTCCGTGTAGACGGTGGTTAGACAGCGGTGTGTTGAGGTGTTCTCTGTAGATGGGAGGTTAGGACAGCGGCGTTGTTGAGGTTCTCTGTAGACGGAGGTCCAGACAGCGGTGGTTTGAGGTTCTCTGTAGACGGAGGTTAGACAGCGGTGTTGAGGTTCTCTGTAGACGGTGGTTAGACAGCGGTGTTGAGGTTCTCTGTAGACGGAGGTTTTAGACAGCGGTGTTTGAGGTTCTCTGTAGACGGTGGTTAGACAGCGGTGTGTTGAGGTTCTCTGTAGACGGTGGTCAAGCGCTGGAGGAGAGAGTGTCTCCGCTGCATGTCTCTGGTTTGAACACTGTTTGTAGAGCTGTGGAACATGACAGTGAAACTGAACCCCAAACTGAGCACTGCGGGTATGTAAACGGGCCGTTCAGAACTGATCCCCGGGTTGGTGTCGTACACCGGAGCTGGGTTATCTATAAAAGGGGGTCACTGCTGGGTTACAATAACACTCATTCTGTTTTTTCTCATCCACTGATAACCAATAACAAAACAAGCTCAACCTTAAACCCGGTCCTAAAGCTGAACCGGTGGTTTAAACGGGGTTTGGGTTCTGAGGGAGAGGCTGATCTAACCTGTACTGTGTTCTGACATTGGATGTTAGAAATGTGACTCAGTAAATGAAGGCGTGTTCTCTGGAGTAATGCACCTGAAGAGCTCCGCCCCTCTGTAGCTCCGCCCCAGTGTGTGTCCCCACTGCTATAAAATGATCAGCTGCAGAAGGCTTCTTCTCCATCACTGCAGCTTCTACAGACGGGTCACCCACCACCTCTACAGCTTCTACTGAGCACCGTGAGTATCTACCAAGTCGTAGCACACTGACACACAGGGGAGTTTTAATGCAGTACAGACTCCCACCTACAGAACCTAACCCTAACCCTAACCCCTAACCCTAACCCCTAACACATCTAATCACTGTCCTAGTCTACATATTTAATACCTCAGATAATAATCCTGTACCGAGCCCCAGATCTACACTGGGTAAAGAGGAAATGCTCCACTAACAGCCGTCCCTGTTACTCAGCCCGAGAGAGGATGAACAATTATTTAATAATAATTAATAATGATGAATATGATTAATACTGATTAATAATGATGAATAAATGATGTGAATCAAATGATATTAATAATGGTGGAATATTTTGCAGGACGATGAGCAGGGAACAACACAGCTGTTCACCAAATCAGGAACTGACAGTAAGTTAAGGGGCGACTACCTGATCTCTAATGATGGAAAACCACAAAGAAGCTATCTTTCCAGGTATGACACTGTCGGACTCATACAGGTGGTGAACTGTAAAACGGGGGGACTAGTGTTTTCTTATGAACTAGTAAGATTTGGGAGTAGAAGTTTCTTATGAATTGGTAAGATTTGGTAAAAAGTTTTTATAAACTGGTAAGAAGATTGGTGGTAAAAAGTTTTTTCATAAACTGGGTAAGAGTTTGGTAGAAGTTTTTTATAAACTTGGGAAGATTTGGTAGAAGTTTCTTTTAAAACTGGTAAGATTTGGTAGAATAACTTTTTTCTTTTGAAAACTGGTAAGATTTGGGTAGGACATTTCTCATAACTTGGTATAGATTTGGTAGACAGTTTCTTATGAAATTGGTAGATTGTGGTAAAAAGTTTCTACTTATAAAATTGGTAAGATTTGTTAAAAAAAAAAGTTTCTCATAAAATTGGTAAAGGAATTTGGTTAGAGGGTTTCTTATAAATAGGTTAGATTTGGTAGAAGTTCTCATAACTTGATAAGATTTAGTAGAAGTTTCTTATGAATTGGTAAGATTTGGTAGAAGTTTCTTATGAATTGGTAAGATTTGGTAGAAGTTTCTTATAACTTGGTAACATTTGGTAAAACTTTCTCATAAATTGGTAAGGTTTGGTAAAAGTTTCTCATGAATTAGCAAGATTTGGTAGAAGTTTCTTATAACTTGGTAAGATAACTAATAAGTTGATCTTTGGACAATGACTATGTCTGTCTCAATTATTTGTTTATGTATGTATTTATTTTCTGTGTGTTTGGATCTGTTTAGGAGGATTGGGACTTTGTGGTTTATACACTCTGGAAGCCAGTTGTGGGCCTCAGATACCTATGGCAAGCCAGGAACTACGCCTCATAATGCAGGGAGATGGGAAAACCATGTCATTTACACCAGCGATGGTAAACCGCTATGGGCCAGTAACAGCTGGCAGAACAGCGCGTACCGCCCCCGACAACCGCCTGTCCATCAAAACAATGACGGGGGCCTGGTTTGTCCAGAATCAAGGAGGATTCCCTGGTGGCTGTGGGTCAGCTGCTAAATAAAATCTCACTGTTCAGTAATCTATCATTCATTTCTAATAGCCATGCTTCTGCTGGGTACAGTCTGACCACACACTGAGAGATCTCTGTTCTGGTGAAATGACACTAATGATACACTTGTACTGCTCTCAGAACGCCATAATAAACATTCCCAACATGCTCCTTCTGCTCTTTTTATGGAGAACCTGAACATCTATAGATTACACATGATTTTAAACAGTTTTTTACTCGATTTGATCTAGTAGCTCCAGCTCCTGTGGGTCACAGTGTTAATGTCTAAAATTTTAACTGATTAGTTTACATTTTACAATCCATAAAAATATTTGAAATGAAATGCACTGGAATATAACAGGGCCAACTATTTTTTCATGAAAAACTTAATTAAATAAAACATAAATAAAATAATTAATAAATAATTGCTATGGGACATTATAATCAGTAGCCGTCATGCTGCAGTCAGTAGCAGAATTTTGAAAAATATTTTCTACATTTGTGTAGCACCTCATAAAATGCTGTAATATTTTCAAAAAACAAGAACGTTTAAAAGTTTTTAAAACCAAAAATAGAAAAATTCATCACAGGGATTTGAGCTTTGTACTGTACATTTAATGTAGAGATCTTTAAAAATTAATATGGTTTATGTATACTATGTATAGCCATTAATAAATGAATTAACACTGTTGTTAACCCAAACTCAAACTCCAGAAGTTCAGCCCTGTGTTCTTCTACATTAGATTAAGTTCG
>JAMWET010000468.1:35000-75531 GCA_024036415.1 Prochilodus magdalenae | reverse complement strand
GGGGTCAGGAAAATGTTATTTTAATTTGTTACTGGTCGGTGTGAAAAGGTTAAGTGTATTAAATTATAAACAAAGGCAAGTTTGTACAAGAAACTGGTTCAAAATGTTTTACAGTGAGTTGATGATTTTCTGATATTCCTTTTTAGATGTTACACGTTTTTTTTTTTTTGTTTTTGGCTTGTTGCCGATTACACTTAGTGTTATCTTTGTTTGTATGTTTACGCAAGGTACTGAAGACCCGTACACCACATTTTTTGAATTGCAGGAGGGGACTCCAGTTATGATCTGTCAATACACTCATTTGATTTTCCTGCTGGCGTGTGAGGTTTATGGACACAAACAAGCTGTACATTCCAATTTATCATGTGCCTTTAATGGAAGGCCATTGTATTTGCTTCCTCTGTGTGGCCTCTGCATAAGAAGAGAGAGAGTGGAGAAGAAATTTGGTGTCGACGTTTTCCTACATTGCTCATCTTTTATTTGTTTTACGCCCTCTCTGTCCTGTTGTGGCCTGGAGGACGATGTTCGGTTAGTAACCATGTATAAAGTAGGTTGGAGGTGCCCTCACTAATTTCTGATGTTTCTCAGTGCTTCGCTGAACTTCCTCTCCCTTGGGCTACCTCGGAGGCTTGCTCCGCCTTGATCCGGGCCGAAGCTGTTGCAGAATGCCCACTCTTTCTGGAGCTTGATACAGAAAAATACAAATCACGTCTTGTGGTCCAAGACGAGGTCCTTGATGGATTAACAGGCTATCTTCCAACGAACCAATGGTGCGTGCCCTCCGCTGGCATCAGGCAGGGAAGCTTGCAGGTTACGTGAAGTGGATTGACCCCCAAAAACAAAAAAGGTGTGGGTGAAAAAAAAAAAAGTGGGTGGGAAAGTGAAAAATCTATGTGTCCCGATACACAAGGCATACACAGGTGACACAGTGAACAGCGGATTAGGAAAAATGAGCCAGATGTTTGGAGTACCACTGCTGGTTTCCTATTCCCGCTTCAATAAAATATAAGCCAATGGGCTGTCGTTTACCTTTCTGATGCTCCTTGATACGGATAGTTACGGGGTGTTCTGTCACAAAAACAGTCGGGAAATGAATAATAAAGACTTTCTTTTTTTCATTCTCTCAGGATAGTTTGCGCGATCGTCAGTAGTTTGTCATTTCTGCACCTATTGCCTATGCCAAGATACATGGAAAAGCATCTCTCGACCAAAAAACTCTTCAGGAACACTATTAATTGACTTTCAACATTGTAAAAATCTTCAAATGTTCAGGCCACAATGAGCCACACTTCAGGCCCATCATCCAAGCCAACCGGATGTGAAGTACTGCCTGCATTCTTCTCCCACAGAGTCTACGCTGACAAGAACGAACCTGTGCACAATGCCTGAAAAGAGGGAAAGGCGAAGTAAGACTCCTAGTATACTGCCAAAAAGTGTAATATTTGGCCCTGACTTTGTGCCAACCACAATTGTTTTTTCAGTATATGCCTTGGAAAGGTTGTGGGCCCTTGGAGCTCTTAAGAGGGCCCCCCTTAAAATGCTGCTCGGGGCATTGTAAAATTCCAGCTTGAATACTTCAAATCAGTAGAGAGTTAACTTTAATTTTTTGTAAGTAGACACCCATTAGACACAAAATTAAAGCAAGACATAATGGGGAACATAAAACTCTTGGTTTAGGGTCACTAAATCTAAATTATAGCGCATGAAATTTAGAAGTGTCCGTTTTTAGCATAGTTTGACCGTGTGCTGAATTAGTTTTAAATGTCTCCAGTGTTTTCTCTAAAACATTTTTTGAAGGCTGTTTTCAGTATACATTACATTATCACATCTCGCCTCTAGTTTGTGTACTGCTTGAGGGGAAAAAGGCTTGAGCCGTGGTGTGTAATTTCAGGCAGAAATAAACAAAAGGGGCCTGTATTTTTAAGAGGTATAAACCGTAATACAGTATGAACTAACTTAAAGCAGCGGAAACCATCGTGGTAGCAGTGTATTGGGAGTGAGGGGGTCGAGGGGAAAACCCCTCTCCACAAACACACGGCGCGCTGAACGTGTGCTGTCTTCGTGAAAGCCGTTGCGTTCGCGCAGCACTATGCTACCAATATGAAATTATATCAATGGTCATCGTTTTAGCACATTGGCCTTGTTAAGTCATTTAAAATAAAGCTGCAGGGGGTTTAGTTCTGTCACGTGGGGGCAAAAGACGAGAAAAGGCAGGAGATATAGGTGCGGGCGCCTTTAATAGTTAGAACAATGAGTCAAACAAACCAATATGCAATACAAACACAGATAAACCAGAAAGAGCAGAAGGTCCTAGACTAGATACAGGATGGTGCAATGGATTTTACAATTAGCAGGTATAGTCATTGTGGGGTTATCAGCTTTCTTTCTCAACGACCGTCCTAGTTTATGCGTTCTTTCATTAATGTTCTTTGTGAGAACGTCTTTTAATGGTATTTGAGTATAGAGTGCAGTCACAGTAACTATGTCCAGAGAACGTTATGAAGTACTAGTGGAAGTGATTCAAGACAGCCGGTTAGCTATGAATATAGAGCAAACCACAGGTTAGTGTTAGTGTACATCTATTACCTGTCCATATCAGGTGGCAGCGGGGACAATACGCCATCCATTTGTATCGGGGTATCAGGTTTATATATAATAGGTATATGATAGTTATATAGAGAAGTAAGTGTGGGAAGTGTAGGTGGAATCATTCAGGTAAACAGCTCAAAAACCAGGACAGCCTACAGAAATCATGTGGCGGTTCTTTAAACAATCAAAAAAATGTTCTTTACATGCACCAATTTCTTTTATCAAACTGCTGCTCAGGGGCAGCTTGTAAAGAACAAGAGAGCAGGCCTTTTGCTGTGTATGCTTCTAAAACAACTCTGGCATGCTCTACACTGATGGGCTATTCCATGTACTTGTAGATGTTCAAAGCTTTTTTTTTTTTTTTTTTACTGTTGTTAAATATATGCTTCTTATACTTGCATTTGTGGATTTGTAATATCTGGAGTTAAATAACTTTTATTTTATTTCCAGATTTACCAGGTTGTTGTTACCAAATGCATATTGACACCAACATTAACAAAGTAAAACATATCACATTTTCAAGAATGTGGCCTCAACAGTGTGTAGGTTCTTTCATGTGTTGTAAGGGAGCAAATGTGTAAAGCAAAAAAGTTATTATGTCCATGTTATTCATCATATGAATGTAAAAATCAATGTTCATGATAATGTTTTATTAAATGGACATAACTGATAATAGTATTTAGGTAACCCATGAGTGTGCAGAAAACTGTCCAGCCAACAGCGTCCAGTGACCACTGATGTAGGACTCGAGGAAGACTCAAACAGCAGCAGCAGATGAACTATTGTCTCTGACTGTATATCTACAAGGTGGACCAGCAAGGTAGAAGTGTCTAATTGAGTGGACACAGTGTTTAAACACTCCAGCAGCACTGCATAGAATCATTTACTATGTAATATAGTGTAATGTTATTTAACAGTGTATAATCATACATAAATGAATATATCTGTTTTAGGACCAGTTAATAAGATAATTATCTGATTAAACCTCAACATTGGCATCAGCAAACAAATTCATAGCTCATCAAAAGGAGGCCGTTACTGAACGCAAGCTTATGTAGGTTAAACCCCGTTTGGTTTCACTTTAAACCTTTATGTTGGTGTTAAGTGGGCTAAAGCACATTAATGTGGGTAATTGGTAAACGCAGCCCTATATGTACTGTGTGATGTATTTTGGGTAATGAGGTTTGGGTTCAGACCACAACGGAAAGAGTAAAATATGCTTTTTTTTTTTTTTTTATCTACACCTTACTACTTAAATGTACCAGCTCAGCACCGCAAGAGGAAATGTAAAACTCACTGAGAATTACATATTAGAGATACATGAAATGTAGATAGGTGAATTTAGTGCATTTAAAGTCACTGAGCAGTTTATTAACCTTTCCCAGTATGTTGATTTAGTGTTGCATGTATTTCCAGATATAATGCGTTTTAGCTGTGCAGGTTGATTTTGTACTTTTATTTCACAATAATGAATGTGTTTGCTCTAATGTGGCGAGAAGAGCATCATGGTTTACTTAAACTCCTCCAGGTTCATTTCAGTAAAGAGATATGAACTGATTAGATGACTATTACATTTATACAGTGTACTGGATTTTGTAAAGAGACAGGTTTAAAAACTGCTTTCCTGCTGCTGAAGATCTCTAAGATGGCACTGATAACATTGTAGATCTATCTGCTGAACAGAGAAGCAGAAGATTAATAAAAATATTATACCATTAAAACATTTCAGAACGTAATAGAGCTTTTCTAATAGAGCAGACGGAGTTACTGTAAGTTCAGAGTGCTGTTTAATCAGCTCTGTGCTGTCGCTGGCCAATAAGAAGATCTGGGCTGGTTACAGTGTGGTTGATGAAGCTTCACCCAGCACCCAGAGGTTCATGTGATGAATGTGATCAGTGATGGAGCCACGACGCCTCACACTATGTAAGTAACTTTTCTTATTTCACTAAAACTAAAGTTTACTCTTATACAAGCATTGTAGCTAAACACTGAGCTTTACATATGTTCTTATTAAAGGCTAATATTTGTTTATTTTTTTCTCATTTATTTTGACTTTATTTTTCTGGTAAAGACATTACAGTGATGATGACAGTATCAGTGTCTTCAACAAAAGGTACTTTATATTTTTTTTCTTTGACTTATATTTACAACTAAACGTATTTTGTGTGTGTGTGTGTGTGTGTGTGCGCACGCACGTGCATGCATGTGTATTTACTGGTTCATTTTAATAACACTTTTCAAAATCTTTTCTATCAATTATTACATAATCTTAAGAAGCAGTTAATTTTTGACATATATTCACAACAATCTAAATGTTTGGTTGATTTTATAAATATTGATCTTAATACATCATGTTGCTTTTTTTTTTTTTTTCTATCAATAGATGATCCTCCTGATTTTCACCCAGCAGAGATTTTTGGACCCCCCCGTGTAAAAGTTGGGGGAAATATACAGTTAAAGTGCAGCATCTTTAATAAAAGTGCATCTTCTGATCATCTCCACATGTACCTGTGTAAAAACGGTGTTGGAGTGATGACGGAACTACTTGAACAGAGGGATGAGCACGTCTTCATTTTGAGGAATGTTTCAGTGCAGGACTCGGGAAACTACAGCTGCGTGTACTCAGTGAACAAATACAGTCTAAACAATGTGAGAGCATCAGGACAAAAAACAATCCAGGTCCAGGTCACTGGTAAGAAACATGATTCGTGTTTGTCTAATACAAGTGTGGCGATAGAAACAGACACAAACACACACAAGGAATTCAGTATGCACACACTGACTGATTGACTGACAGTCCACAATATGCACAATAAATACAGATTATTATAATATACAGTCTTCACTATATACTCATTATACGTAATAAACACACTACTAATAATATACAGTAGGCAGTAGTGTTGAGGTAGAGGCAGGTTCATTATCCAGTACTACACAACATCCAAATGAACAAAACAAAGGCCCACTCCAGCTCAGTATTAAGGAATGGTCACCGTGAGGGGGTGTGTTTTTCTTCACCATGTAGTTTTTACAGTTTTTTTACAGAAAGAATGTACAAAATTAGGTCATATACTCTAAAATAGACAGTACACTCTGAGGCAGTGCTTATTAAGATCACCTTCTCTAGAACAAGATATCAGATGCAAGTAGCTGATTGGAGCTTGATTTGCAACAGATGATGCAGTTTTTTGTTTTTTATAAACACATTAAACAGTTATGAAGAATTTCAGGAAACTGTATTTTTATTTTTTAATCAAAGACTATTGGAAACATCGGCCAAAATCTGGTGTACCATGCTATGCTAAAGCACATACGAGTTCCAACTGATGTCTGAAACAGTAAATATCCTGATGTACCACATATACTCTTCATGTACCACAGTATTTTATTTCTGATATATCTCCACCTCTCATATATACTGTATTTCTGTTTATTACACAATTTAAAAACTCCCATTAGCAAACATCTCTTACTCTAGCACATGTGATTGATTTTTATGAATGATTTTTAATTGGGTCATTTATATAATAATATCGTATTTATTTTTCCTTTGTAATGAAGATGCTTCCTTATCCGTTACTGAACATCCTCAGAAGAACCTGAGCACAAATGAACAGAACAGTGACCCAGTCCAGCTCAGTGGTAAGAAATGTGATGTTTTAATATCATATCACATTATAAAATTATTTTAAGAGTCAGTTGGGTTATATAGCATAATTGGACTGATCATTTACTGTAGCACTAAATGCATAATATGATATTTTAAGGTTTGGTACTATTGTAGAAACACTTCCTGAATGTCTCTGTATGATAAATATTGACCAAATATAAAATATATTAACTTATTTTATTGAGCTAACTTGTGCTGTTGTTCAATGTTTTAAATCAGTTATGAGCCGCTCCAGCCATGATCACGGTGAGGGACTAGGCTTCTCCTGACCACATTCTTCTTCTTTCATTTAATTAACACATTAGCTCACAATTGTTAATGTATTACTTCATGTTAGTTAGTCAATACTCATTGTTAGCTGTTTTTATAAATAGTCCAGGAGAAGAAATATTGTTAATTCAGATTTTGTAAATGTTCTGCCAGCAGTTTCTCTGGACAGCCTGTTTGTAATACTTCCAGTGTTGCTGCTGGTTGTGATACTTTTCCTTGTAAGGAATTGTATCAGAACCGGAATGTGTACAAGTACGTATGACTGTATTACTTCTGCTAAGCAGGACTGAGATGCTAATTTAATGTATATGAAAAATAAGACACATGATGAACATGCCAGCACAGTTACCCTGCACATCTCTATGAAACCTCTCTTTAAAGCATAATAGCAGTGTCCTAATACAAACACAGGAGTTTATTAGGAGGAACTGCATCAACCAATCAGAGCTTAATGTAAGACAAATGTGTAACACACAATGACAGTCACATTCTCAGGCCTTTCTCTATAAACACGTTTACTGGAAATGCATTTTAGGAACAATGTCCACAAATAACTGACCAGTAAAAGTAATTTGTTATTTTTGTTGTTGCAGAGTTGTTCCAGCGCCAAGGACAAAGGTACATTACACATGTACACAGTGGCATTAACATATGACTGCAGTGCTTCCCTACCCTGTTCTGAATGATGAATAGTTTGTGTTGAGTTTCAATCACAGCTCACATTATTAATCATTCTGTCTTTGAGGAGAGCAGATCCAGCACAACTGTAGTACCTTCTGAAAATATAACCACAGATATTAAATGACAGTCTGGCTTTAAAGTTTCAACCCATAAAAAGAGACTGTCTATGAGAAAGTCTTAGCCCTGAGTACTCTGTTCTACTTGTCATACTAGAGCACTACTGTCTATTTATAATGGGTGGACAGAAACGGGACAATTTCCACTCAGGTTTATAGCATTAACTATTGTGATGGTAATGCATATTTTGCTAGCATACCTTCGAGATTTCCAGTGTTAGTTAAAAATGTATAGTGGTGAATATGCAAAAATATGCTGAATATGGAAATTTCTGTCAGACTTTAAAATATCATATTCTCCACTCTTCTTCATGGACTAAACGAATTAAGCTTCGATTCAATTAAACTTTGTTTTTATACCAATACAACTTTGTACATTATAATGAAACACAGTCAGGCTCCTTCTCCAGTGTAAATATTTAAAAATAAAAATATGCAGAGTAGGGGAACTCCAGAAATAGTATCAGATCAATCACGTTGGGATAGGATTCCGACTCTTGGTGGATGAGATTGGACACCCCTGCATTAGCATGTCAGTATATCTGTATGAGCTGTATTTAAGGCTGTATACAATAAATGTGTTTCTTCTCTCTGTTTCAGTGGACAGGATAGTAATACAGGTCACCGTAAAGGTAAGTTCCCATTTGGTGTTATATAGTATATCGTTGCTCTGCAAATATGAACAACTATCTCCAAACCGACAACTTTACAGGACAAAAACCAAATACAATTTTAATATGTGTCTATGGAACCAGACTTATTCTAAGCAGTTGTGAGCCATTTCTGTTGGTTTATTCATGATGACATTTTCAGGCAATGTAAAATTAATAAAAATTAATAAAAATATAGATACATGTTTTTGATACAACAGACCTACATACTGTTCATGGCAGGTAAATTCATTCCCTCTGTTTTAAGCAGGCGTCTCAGAGCGAGTGACTCAGGCAGTGAACAGGTACATTTTGTGGTGATATTCTACAAACATAAATATTTAACTTTCCAAAAGATAAAAAATGTAAAATATGTACAGGTAATTACCAGTCTGATCTTATTTTATGATATTAATACTACAGGGAAGAATCCCTTGATGACATGTGTGTATACTCCACAATACCTGACTTAAAAAGGTAACATCAGTTACTCACATTACATAGGGTTACAGTCACAAAGGGAAAACAGGGTAACTCCAAATAGGCAGTTTTGTAGGAGAGTGTAAATTGATGTAAAGAGAGTTTACTTAAAGCAGTTTGAGAACTTCATCAGTCCAGTTATCATTAGTCCACACATCAGAAATGTGAAAAAATAACAGAAAAATTAATATATTCAGTATATTTAGGCTAATGACTGTGCGGTATGCAGCTTAATACAACATTCTGGTATGTATATGTATTTTGGGGTATGTATTAGTCATATAGACATGTATGTAAAAGTGGGCAATGACTGCAGTGTGTGTCTTTAATAATAAAATATTTAAACTGTATTAAACAGCTGCTTTCATGGTCGCTGATAGAGGATCTGTGTACAAAGAAGATCACTATACTATCTGTTGTTGTTGTTTTTACTCCAGACGTGAAGACCAAGTCTAAACAACGTACTGCACAACCTGCTTATGATAATATACAGAATATACAGATGAAGGCGAAAAAGGCTTATGATGATTCCTTCATGTATTAATAATTATAAGCAATTGTGGGTGTTATAATGCTTAACACTCAGCACACCGATTCTTTCAACTTCAACTCCTAGAATTCCCCATGTGAGACTCAGGATTCAATCATGAACCATTCTTGATGTCATGGTCACCAGAGTACTGAACTGCGTCGTCTGTATGCAAACCCCACTAGGCTATGTAGAGACTCTCAGTTTCCAGCAGTGTACTGAGTGACTGCTGTTTTCCTGTCTGGTGGTCTTTCATCCTTTTTGTATTTCTGACTGTTTTCACTACCTCCTTGTCTTGTTTGGGTTTTTTAGTCGTTTCATTTTTAAGCTCTGCTTGTCTTCTGGTTGCACTTGTTAATACACTGGTCTCTGGTTTTGATGTTTTAATACCACATTTTTTCAATATTTTGTTATTAAAGTTACAGAAATGTGTTCTTTGTTGATAGTGTACTGCAGTCATTTCATAGTTCACATGTACCAACAAATTAACCAACGTCAGGCAAAATTCAAATCTAACACAGCCATTATGCCCTCTTTCTTACTTCCTGGTTTTGGATTAAGGAGTCCAGTAGGAGAAAGTTTGAAACATGTTGAAGAAGTATAAACTGAATGCTGCACATTACAATCAAGTACATGAAACTTCTTGTAATACATAATGATCAAAAACCAGTTATCCAAACACACATGAAACAAATATGATCAAAACTAGTATATTCAGTTTACTCTCCTGCTTGTGGAATGTGTAGCCTGGGTCATGACAGTGCGGTATCCAGTGTAGCAGAGTGTCCTGGTATGTATATTGGGTCATGACATATAGACATGTATGTAAAAGTGGGTAATGACTTTTTTCATATATAAATAATTACATTTAAAATTTTTGGGTGTTAGTGGGTAATGCCAGGCCCCCTTCTGGTCTGTACTGCAATGATTAACACTCAGCAAACAAGGTAAACAGATTTAAAGAGTTAATGAATGATTGTGTCCTCAAAAACTTTCTAAACATGAGACAGTCAAGAGTGCTGTTAGATTAGCTCTTCACTTTCACTGGCCAATAAGAGGAAGTGGGCTGGTTACAGTGTGGTTAAAGCTTCACCCAGTGGCTGTATGATCAGGGTACAGTAACATACGTCAACCTGAAGTTCATGTGATGTGTTTGATCAGTGATGGATCTTGTCCACAAGAGGTATGTCATTGTCTTCATTAGTAAACAACCATGTACTTGTCTTCTGTATATATTTAAACACACACAGCATCTGATCTATTTTCAGAATACTGTTTTTTACTGATACACCTTCTTACAGCACTGTGTAAAAAAGTCAAAAGATTTATTTTCATTTATTTAATTTCTGATTAAAATATCCAATAATTAGATCATATTTCAGGCCCAGATAATCCTGAGGAATTTATATAACGTGTTTACATAATAAAGCAAAAAGAACAACAGAGCTCCTAAAACTCGATTTTAAATAATGATTTATAATATACAAAGAAAACAAGACTAACAACCGTGCAAGACCTGGCAGACCAGTAAAACTACCCCCATCAGATAAACAGTGTGTTCAGCTCTTGCCATCAAGAGAGAGGTGACAATTAATCTCCACTCCTGCTTCAGACTTAAACATCCACGTGTTTCTATCAGTCACTCCACTGTGAGAATGTGTAGCTGTCAAGAAATTCTTTTACCCAGTAAATTTATTAAACTGAAGACCGGTTCATGTCACACTCTCACTGTGAGGTCTTACTGCCGTTTACAGAGTATGTGTTCTTTACTTGGTCCTGTGTTTGAACTTACTTGGTCTGGGCTTATCCTGGATGATTTTGGAAGTGCTGTCTAAAATGTCTGAGGCTGTCCAAATTCCTAGGAATGTGGATTCCAAAAAACTCGGCATCAAAATGCCAACAAAGCCGAAAATTTGAAAAATGTACATTTTCTCATATGGTTCTGATCAGGACAGAGAAGACTGGAGAGCTGACCACGTCCAGTGGGAAAATGGCGGTACTAAGAGAGTCCCTCAAGCTAACTGTACCCTAGTAGTGGGCTATGTCATTGTTCAAAGTGGTGAGAAAATCTTTAAAAAAACGGGCATATGAGCTGAGTGAATCGGATTCCTCGCCATACTTCTTAATACGTTACTTAGGAGATAAGACCGCATACATTCCTAAACCCCATGGAAATGCCCAGAAACCTCAGCGGCCTTTTGTGCGCACTGCTTCTGGACTCTTACGTAGGATCAAAGAGAAAACAGACCTTCCTCCAGCACAAGTGTACCATGAGATGGTGAACAAGCCTGTGAACAGCAAACCTGATTCTGAGATGCTTATGCAGAGGGATATGAAGCAGGTGCAAAATACCATCAAATGGGCTCGGATACAAACTTCTCAACCCGAATGACATTTTAGCAACATACATATTGTGTATGCACCTTAAAGAATTTGCCATACACGTGTATTTACCCGGACCTGGTAGTTGTATCAGCATTGCCGGAAATGATTGAACAGTTTAAACAGATGGTTGAGAAATCTGTGATGAAAAAGCCAGCAGACAATGAGAGATGCCATTAAAATGATTAAGATAATGGTTTTACTTTAAATACTGTATGTCGCAGTAATGTCTGCGGCTTCTCATTTTTATCCATTGACTCTGTGTAATGTGCTATTCTCCTTTACCTTTAGCCATCAGCGCCACTAGTCAGGACGCCTTCTCCTTTTCCTATTTCTTTGACTGCTTCAACAGTCAGTGATACAGATGAAGCAACTGAGGTATGAGAAATATAATCTTTATATAAATATAAAATATAGAAACGTGTGAATGGAATTAAAATAACGTTTTGATAATATAGATTACTTTCTTATAGACATGGTGAATCCACCTGTGCAGACAGAGCTTGCAGGTCAGCTACAAGAGGTGAGGATTTATTTATTTATTTTCCTGATGTAGTACTGTGTGCTGTATTACCAGAATGTATTTATGTTATGTAAATCTGTATGTTGTACAACAAATATACATCAAAATCAGTACCTTGCATTAAAAAGGTCAAGGCCTTGTGGAAAAAGAAACCAAATGACACAGTGCTAGCGAGCCTTGACAACACTGCAAGGACCATTATACGCCACCGTGACTTCCTCTGTCTGAGGCCAAAGGAACGGCTTAATGGAGAGGTATTGTGTTAATTACAACTGCTAAAAAAAAAAAAATCATGAGCATGTTGAAAAATACACAACGGAAGTATAGCAATGGTCTTGGAATTAAAGTAAATCACTTTTTCACTGAAGGTCATAGATTTTTACCTCAATTTTATGATGAGGGAAATGGGCTTGGAAAATAAAGTGCTAGTCCTTGATCATTTTGTGACTTGGGCCATTTTAGAGAGACTGAATGTTAATATATTCAACATCTGTTGTATGTGTACAGATATCCACTATATTGATCAATAACATACAATAGTTACTGAGGAACGTTCCTTTTGGTCACCTTATAGGCCTTAAACTGGTCAGTCAGAGCCTTTCTTAATGGGTGTGGAGATTTTTGGGGGTTTAACCATGTTTGAGTGATTCCTCTGGCAATGATGGTGCTCCAGATGTTCATTAGGTCCTCCCAAGTCCAGAGACATGTGGCTTGCTCAGAGGAATTATTCGACAGGGAAAACAAAACGTTCACATTTATATAGCATCACTGGTAGATGTAGCCCCTGTGAAGAGACGGAGGACTGGAGCAGAACATTCTAGGCGATCCACATCAATTCTCTGTCATCTTATTGTGGATAATAAAAGGATCAGGCTGTGTCAGGGCTTGTTCCTTTCAACACTAGGGATCAAGCAATGGTGTTTACTGAAGTGGGTAGGAGGGAACATGCCTGAGAAGATGAAGAAAATCAACGTCAGGAAGGGAGAACTAGAGTTCCTTAAGCAGTTTCTTATGGATCTTCCTAAGGTTCCATCTCATTACTGCAGATCTTCATCCACGAAAACGTACTTGGAACCTCTTTTTAAAATCAATAAATCAGCTTCATTCAGAATACACACGTACATGTGCAGAGAAAAACATCCCGTCTCTTTCAAGGCAAGTATTCAGTAGTATATAGAAAGACCAGTGCAATACATGTTGCTTCTATAAAGTTGAAAACATTGATGCTGCATTGAACACTGCAAGAAAAAGGAGACTGCAAGATTGAGTAAGCAGGAAGATAAAGATAAGGCAAATGAGAAGTTAATAGTGGTCTGTATGGACCTGCAGGGTTTACTTCTCTGCCCCAAACTTCAAGCTTCAGCCCTCTACTATAAAACAAAGCTTGGTGTCCACAACATGGCAACGCATGATGCTGCCAATTATTTGTGGCATGAAGGGGAAGGTGGACTCACAGCTAACGAATTTCCCTCTTGTATCATCCATTTCCTTGAGGTAAACAACACCTATGATGAATACATCTTATGGAGTGAAATCGCAACTTGGTTTTGAGCAACGCCCTGCTTAAGTTTGCAACTGAGAAGCAAAAGGTAATTATCCAGAAGTATCTGGAAAGGACATACACAAATGGAATGCGACAGCGTACATAGTGTGAGAGAGAAGATTGAAGGACAGAGACATGAATGTTACAGCAGAGTATTCCACAGTGATCCAGTGAGCGCACTCCAGTCTCAGGCCATACAATGTGCAGTATGTGAATCACCGTTTCTTCCGGAACTACAGCAGGTTGAAGCTTTGTAAGTCAATCCGTCCTGGCACAAAACCTGGAGACTTAACTGTACGTGATGTTTGGGCAATCAGGTACCCTCTAAAATATGCACTGTCACCTGACTCTTTAAATCGCACAAACATTTTTCACACATGCTCTGTAATTTACCCAAAACCCACTTTGTTTCCCATTTGCTCTCTCTTTACCCAATTCTTTTCTGTCCTTTCTGCTTCTCAGGTACAATGTCGATGGTACTATGGAATTCAAGATTCTTGATTCTGATGACTGGACACCTTATCCTTCTCTTAGGAAGAGAAGTCATGATCCCAGAGCACCACCGCTGTGTACATCCAGCCTGAAAATCAAGCAGCTAAAATACAAACATCTCCAAGAACTGAAGTCTGTTATACCAGAGGACTTCTATGGTTTCTATGATGCACTTAAACGTGAGTGATCTCTAGTTCAACCCACATAGGCTTGATGGGCAATTAAGCTTGGGTTGGTTACAGAGGCACATACATAGTCACATGGGTTACGTAAGTCCTCATAATAGTTTTATTGTCCTCTTTCGCTTGGTTATCAGTACATCCCAAAAGTCACATTAGAATTAACTGATGTTTTCCCTATTTAAAGAGTAACCTTTTCCTAGAAATTTTATACATTTGTATGTGATATCCGCATGGAATGAGTTATCTTGGAGATGTAAAGTTTGATTGGGCTACACAGTTAATGCACTTTATTCTGTTGCATGGTTGCAAATGTGATATTTGAGTTTTTGATGCTTGGATTTTTTTTTAAACATTGTACGTGTCATTTATATGGAGTTCTTGCATGGACTGTATTATTAAAATGAACATTTCTTGTAGCTAGATATTATCTAGCTACTATAGAAGATACTAACTTGACTGTTTTAGATATTTATAGGTATTTGATGGGTAATTTAGAACAGGATTTTCCAGTTTGTTTTCTGGAGATGCACAACAGAATTAAAATCATTTTTATGCAATTATGAAATGATTACATCTGTGTTTTGTTACATATGTGGAGGGAAATGGATCACAATTCTCAGCTGGTTAGATAATGTTAGCAAAATGTTCAATAGGAATGTCATTTTTTTTCCCACTTATTGAACAGGATTGAGTTTTATCTTATGTTGTCTAGCTAAATTAAGATGATCTACCAGGAAATACTCCCCAGGTAGCCATGCATTGCAGTAGTTTAACTACATAAATAGTTGCATCTATTTTTAAAATATCACAGGGAAAGCAAAAGATGATTTTAAGAAGAATAAAAAGGTAGTTAACCGCATAGTGCTTCCTCGGGGTATGTAAATAGCGGCCGTTACGACGCTAAGAGTAGTCCGGTCGCGCATTTACACACGTGAAATATTAGTCCAGTGTAGTTATAAGTCATGATAAGGATTAAACATGCTGATTTTAATAAAGCATAGTAATACTAGACTCTGCTTTTGCTAAAACATGGAGTTATATCCGTACAGCAGCAAACACATTCACAACACATCAAAAGGAGGCCTTTACTGAGCACAAGCATATGCAAGTTAAGTTGGCTAAAGTACTTCTCAGTGGATAACTAGTAAACACAGCTGTTTATACACTGCTTTGTGTATTTTGGGTAATGAGGTCCGTTTTCAGACAGCAATGGAAGATGCTCTGATCTTATTAAAATAGCAACACGTATAACAAATACTAACACAGGCTGTATAAGAAAACACAGCCCTCACCTCAACAGCTCTTCAGATGCACATGCAGAATGTGTGGTTCCAAAATTGTGGTAATGCAATCTACACCTAAGGCACTAGTGACCTAACATACTACTCAAACATAGCAGCACAGGGTGTTGTAAAGCTAATTCAGAATTACAGATTGGAGATGAATGAAAGAGGAGGAAACTAAAATAATGTATTTAGAGAATTTAAAGTTGCTGAACAGTTTACTGGCCTTTTCTAGTGTAAACTCTGTTGATTTAGTGTTGCATGTATTTCCAAATCTGATGTCTTAATTGTGCAGGTTGATTTTGTACTAATAATGAATGAAAATGTTTTTGCTCTAATGTGGCAAAAAGAACATTGTTAAATTCCACCAGGTTCATTTCAGTAAAGTAATATGAACTGATTAAATGCCTCATATATGATTACAACTACTGTATACAGTGTACTGGATTGTGTGAGGAGACATGTTTAGAAATTACTATCCTGCTACTGAAAGTCTCTGAGATGGTACTGATTTTACTGAAAGTCAGTGTGTTGGTGGGTTCTGATTTGGATTTGATCTTCTGTTAGTAAGGTGGGCTTTGAGCTTTTAATTTACTTTGACTTAGATTCTGTCAGTTACTAGGCTGTGTTGTTAGCTTGCTGTACCTAGAGTTAATTGTAATTACTAGGCTCAGCTGTGGTTTCAGGTTAGCTCAAGGTGTGAATCAAGAAGGTGTCTCCTTCTAGAGTCAGTGTGCTAGTGGGTTCTGATTTGGATTTGATCTTCTGTTAGTAAGGTAGGAAGGTATATTAGATTAGATATATTCAGCGGTGTGAAGAGCCCCATCACAAATGTCTACCTCCAACCTTGGCTAAGTATCTCTTTCAGGTAATTTATACCTGCACTTGAATTTACACTTATGCTTCTCCACTATGTGCTTTACGATACCTGTCCTTTCATCTCACAGACCTAGAAGACCTCACGGTCACCACAGAAAGTGCAATACCAGCAACCTCATCTACGCCCTGCGGTCGTCTCCTACTCAGACCAGGGTGGTAGGTGGGCTCTGGAATTGTCAGTCTGCTGTCAAGAAGGCAGACGTCATCTCAGCCTTAGCATCCCACCACTCTCTGCACTTCTTGGCTTTGACTGAGACTTGGATCACCCATGAGAACTCGTCAACTCCAGCTGCCTTATCCTCTGCCTTTTAACTTCTCCCATTTACTGAGAAGACAGACTGGCAGAGGTGGGGGCACAGGTTTACTGTTGTCTAGAAAGTGGAACTTTACTCCACTTTCATTTCCTCACCTTGCAGTTTCATCCTTTGAGTATCATGCTGTCACAGTGTCCTCCCCCACTAACCTTCATGTTATTGTTATTTATCAACCTCCTTGTCCTTTAGGTAACTTCATTGACGAGCTAGACACTCTTCTGAGTCTCTTCCCTGTTGATGGGTCCCCGCTTCTCCTACTCATGCCTGCAACCGTGGGGCTACTGAAATTCATCCTTTGATCTCTTCAACCTCCCATCGGACAAGTTGCAGTCATCATGCCTGCAACCACTACTATCATCCTTTGACCTCACCCTCAACCCATCCCCTCCAACGCACTGAGGTGGCAACACTCTGGACCTGGTCTTCAGTAGACCTACCCCTGCGCTGGATGTCACAGTAACCCCTCTTCACTGCTCAGATCATTACTTTCTATCCTTCTCTCCCTCTCCTGTCCAGCTCTTCCTGTCCATTTCCCCTGGTTGTCTGACGTCCTGCGTAGCAACCGGAGAGAGCTGAGGAAAGCCGAGATGAAGTGGAGGAGATCCCAGCTTGACTCTGATCTGCACACCTACCAAGCCATCCTCTCCAGGTTCTCAGGGGAAGTTACTACTGCGAAGTCATCTTTCTACAAGAGGAAGCTGGAGGAATCGGCGTAACTATTCAGTATTTTCTCCTCTCTCCTTAACCCTCCCTCTTCCCTCACCCCGGAGGACTTTGTCACCTTCTTTGAAGAGAAAGTGAATAAAATCCGCCAGTCGTTTTCCTCTGTCCAAACTCCTCCTTCCATCAATCCTCATCCTCTTGCCACAAACTCCTTAATCTGTTTTTCTTCTCTTTCTTCAGACGACATCCTACAGCTACTGGAATCCAGCAACCCCACGACCTGCCCACTGGATCCCATCCCATCCACACTGCTCCAGTCAATCTCCCTGGACCTGCTACCCTTCATCTCCTCCCTTATAAACTGTTCCCTGTCATCAGGTCATGTTCCACAGGCCTTCAAGACTGCCAGAGTGGTTCCCATCCTGAAGAAACCCTCGCTGGATTCCTCAGACATCAGCAGTTACAGACCGGTATCACTTCTTTCTTTTCTCTCCAAAATTTTTGAACGTGTTGTCAACTCTCTTTCTTTCTCTCCCAGAACCGGCTTCAGGACATCAATCAGTCTGGCTTCAAACCTGCCCATTCCACGGAAACTGCTCTCATCGCAGTAACTGAGAGGCTTCATGCAGCAAGATCAGCCAAACTGTCTTCAGTTCTGATTCTGCTCGACCTGTCTGCGGCCTTCGACACAGTGAACCACAAGATCCTCCTGTCGGTCCTCACCGATTTTGGAATCACCGGCACTGCATGGAAGTGGTTTGAGTCCTACCTGGAGGACCGCCGCTATCAGGTAGCATGGAATGGGTCCATGTCTGCTCCATGTAGGCTCTCCACCGGGGTCCCTCAAGGCTCGGTGTTGGGTCCTCTTCTCTTCTCTCTTTACACTCTCTCTTGGGGAAGTAATTACTTCTCACGGCTTTTCTTATCACTGCTATGCTGATGATACGCAACTCATACTTTCTTTCCCATCATCTGATACACAGGTCTGCAACCGCATCCCAGCATGCCTGACCGACATCAGCTCATGGATGACAGCTCACCACCTTAAGCACAGGTCCTCACTGTGATCTTGCCATCTCATTTGGGAACTCGTTGATCACCCCCACAGAGGATGCCAGATGTCTTGGAGTCATTCTGGATGGCCAGTTATCGTTCTCGGCTCATATAACGAACCTGACTCGGGCATGCAGATTCCTGCTCTACAACATTCGGAGGATACGACCCTTCCTTTCTCAGGGAGCCACCCAGCTGCTGGTCCAGTCTCTGGTCATTTCAAGGCTGGACTACTGCAATTGGCTCCTGGCTGGTCTTCCTCTGCGGGCCATCAGGCGCTTGCAACTTGTCCAGGACGCTGCAGCTCGTCTCATCTTCAATCTTACAAAGTTCACTCACGTCACTCCACTGCTGCGCTCCCTTCATTAGCTTCCTGTTGTTGCCCGCATCAGATTTAAAACTCTGATGCTGGCCTACAAAGCCAAGATTGGACCAGCGCCTCCCTACCTTATGGCAATAGTGAAGAGTTGAGCTGTACCCCGAGCCCTTCACGCTTCAAGTACAGCTCGACTCGAACCACCATCCCTGAGGACACATGGAGGACAAGCGTCCAGACTCTTCTCTGTCCTGGCTCCCAGATGGTGGAATGAACTCCCACTGGGCGTCAGAACAGTAGAGTCTCTTGCGGTCTTCAAACGCAGACTGAAGACCCATCTCTTCGTAAAGCACTCAAGTAAGTGAGCTCTACTAGAGGTGTAAGTTATAGTGTATTGTGTTGCTCTTATAATGACCTTTTCTCCTCTATAGGAAATAGGTAATGGTTTACTTACTTTATGTCTGTGTTTTAATTCTAGGTGCCAGCACTGGCCCCTGTTCGGGCAGTGTCTGAGCTCGTGGTGAGTTTTAGGCTCTAAACTTCCTATTAGCTGGAATATTATCCAATGGAACACTAAGCACGGTTGTAAGTCGCTCTGGATAAGAGCGTCTGCTAAATGCCTTAAATGTAATTGCAGAGTCTTGTTAATCAGCTCTGTGCTGTCGCTGGCCAATAAGAAGATCTGGGCTGGTTACAGTGTGGTTAATGAAGCTTCACCCAGCACCCAGAAGTTCATGTGCTGAATGTGATCAGTAATGGAGCCACGACGCCTCACACTATGTAAGTAACTTTTCTTATTTCACTAAAACTAAAGTTTACTCTTATACAAGCATTGTAGCTAAACACTGAGCTTTCAAACGTGTTCTTGAACTTTTAAGCTTATTATTCTTTCTAATGTTTCTCATTTATTTTGGTATTTTTCTAATAAAGACATTACAGTGATGACAGCATCAGTGTCTTCAACACAAAAGGTATTTTATATTCTTTTTATATTAACAACTAAACTTGCATTTTACAAAAACTAACAATCAAAGGTTTAGCCACGCCCAACTAAATTGAGGTTATGTTAAAGACTCTACAGTGTTACTCCTACCAGTTCCAACTAATGAGATGTCTGATACTCCACATACACTATTGATATCACTGTATTATATTTCTGCCATATCTCCTCCTCGCTCTATATATGTCCATTTGTTACATTTTTTTTATTCTGATGTAAATCATTTAGCTAACATGCATGAGTATCCCTAAGTTTTGATTGGTAGTGTATACAATACAGTTGTGTATATTCAGCTAAGAAATACACTCCAAACAACGTGAGAGCATCAGGACAAGAAACAATCCAAGTCCAGGTCACTGGTAAGAGATGTGATTGTCTTTAATAAAATTGTGGCAATAAAAGAAGTTAACTGAGGTCAGGTCAGTTAAGTTTGATAAATGTATTCTGAATCCATTGTCTCAATATACCATAACTGCTAATATACACTGTATATACACTGTGTTATTTTACCAGTTAACTGATCCAGTTATTAATCCTACAGTGCTTTGTAAATAGACTCTGGTCTGATCTACTCTAAGTACTGCTCTTAATGACTTTAAAACTTTACAATGGAGAATTTCATGGGTGCATGGTCACATATGTATTCCACAGTAGAGCTGGACAGAGTCCACTTACTAATGATCAGAATGGCTGATTAGGTAGACTCATTAACTAGAGACAAACTATGAAGTGGAAACACTCGTACCTTAAACAAGAGTATGTGATGTGCTGTGTCACTTTCAAGAACCTTGCTAGAAATGCAAGCTAGTTGCCACACTAGTAATCACATTAATACTCTGCTTATTAAATTGTTTATTTTTACAATATTGGGAAACCCATTTCTAGTGCGCAGTCATAATCAGTCATAATGGAGCAATAAAATATATTGCCCTGTGTTGAATATAATAAGTACATTTTTTGCTACAGGTGATAAATCATTATGTTTGAATGAACTCAGTTATGTGATAATATATGGTTCATTTCCTCTGTAATGAAGATGCTTTATCATCAGGTCCTACACAACATCCAAATAAACATAAAGGCCCACACCAGCTCAGTAGTAAGGATCCATCACAGTGAGGGACTGTTTGTTCAGGTAAACCAACTAAAACAGTCATCTAGCTTACTTATCTGTGCCATGTTTCTTATACCTGCATTTGTGGATTTGCAATATTTGAACTTAACCACTTATGTTATCTGCAATTATTTAGTTAATGTGGCAATAACACCATCTACAGACCAAATATTATATTCCTTTTGTTTAGATATTTCCTTTCTCATTGGTTGTTAGAAGTCACATGATTACAGTCACATGATCAGTATAGTGTTTTTCATAAGCAAACTAGCTAGAGAACAGCACATTCAAAGCCCTCTTGCTCATCTAGCTCCATCTGCCTGTGTGAACTTAGTAGAAGCTTTGTTTGTAAGCAGATCAGTCCATCTATGGTTTTGGAAGTTACTTCTCCCTTTATTTCATTGTACATTATATTACTTTCGTATATTGTTTCAGTTTCACACTTCTACTACTGCAGCTTACTAGAAGTGCCAAATCTTCAATAAATAGACACTCAAGTTTCAACCACAATTCTTGGTGCTCCTTCATCCCTGAAGCTACTAGACTCAGGTGCCAGAACATCACTTATTTTATTACCAGAGGTTTTTCTGTATAGTTCATGTTGAAAAGCACTTTGTGGCTTTGTGTCTGTAAAGTGATGTGGAAATTTTTGTGCAAGAATAGACTCTAAGAAGACTGTTCTACTGATGTAAGGGCTGTGAAGACGCTATTACTCAGAAAAGAAACTACACAAAAGAAAAAAAAAAACCCTACACTAAAACCGAACTGTGTCCTTATCTATAATTGGGAATACTCAGGTCATAAGGAGAAGAAAATGCAACCAACTTCTACAGTAAACTCTGAAGAAAATGATATTATATTTAGATGTTTTGGTTTCTGTGTTACGGCACGGTTGGGGGTGTGGACGATGTAAAGATTCAAATTGCAAGCCAACGAGTTTCCTGGATGTGGATGCACGTGAAACTGTATGCGGGGGGTGAACTGATTGAGGCACAACCTCCGGAGTGATGACCCCACGTGTTACCACTGCGCTATGCGGCAGCACATGTGAGGCCAGTCAGGAGGGTTTTTTTTTAAGAGAGAAGAAGGAATGGCAGGAAAAACAAACAAAGGAGACGCCAGGACGACATACTCGAATGGAAGGGGAAGTTTGTTAAAGAACAGGAATAAACAGGAGAGGGTTTAACAGAAAGGGGATTTTGTGGGTCTCTGCGTCTTTTCAGTTGTGCAGAGTGACCCACGATCTCTACTCTATTTATGTAGTTATTTATATATTTAATTTTCTAAGCACTTGTTGCTTTTAGTTTCTTTTGCTTTTTCCATTTTCCTTTCTCTTTTTCTTGTTTCCCTTCTTTCTCTTTCTCTTTCTCTTTCTGTACCGTACCAGCTACCCCTCTATAAAGGTGTAGCAGAGCTGGTTGTTTGATGGGGGCTTATATGGCCAACTCCTCAGGTGCAGCTTGTTGGCTTGATCAGCCCGGGGCATTCTGGGGTTTGCAGTTCCAGGCTGTAGTACTCCAGAATGGCCTCCGCTGGCTGCAGACGGCACAGCAATATGGGTTATTTTCTATTAAATATAAATTTTCTGCTTTATTTCTCACGCTTTTGCCGGGCGAGGTGGCATGCGCTTGTAATCCAAGCTACTAAGAGGCTGAGGCTGGCGGAACGTTTTTCTTGAATTTCCCTCTGGGATCAATAAAGTATCTATCTATCTATCTATCTATCTATCTATCTATCTATCTATCTATTTTGTCACCTTCATTGGCTAGACTGTGTAGAATCCATGGATCTCTGATCGTGCCATTTTTGGTTGATGTTTTTTGGTACTCTGTTTGGCTTTTATTTTTTGCCTTTTTTTCTTACTCGGTCTAATGTATAGTATGTTTCCTCTCCTAGTTTTTGACCTTGGCCTGTTTTCGTATCACTGGTTTTACCAAACCCTCCTGTGATGAAAGGCCTCTCACTTCTAGGCCTATAATACAGTCTCATTGCTCTGTTCCTAAATATACACATGCATATTTACTCCCACATAAACAGAGTAATTTATCATCACATTTTAAATATTCTGTTTCAAAATCTAATGGTAAGGCAAGGTATGTATATGTCAGGCTTTACATAAAAAGCAAAAAGGAGCATTAAAAGAAAGAAAACAGAAAGTGCTCAGACAAACTATAAAAATTAAAAAGTTGCTAAAAGAATAAAAAAGCTAATGTGTGATTTTGGTTATAAAATGCTCTATCTAACTAATAGTTGCCAAGAAACACAAAGTAAATAAAGTCTATAAAATAAACTAATTAAGAGCTACTCAGCTTTTCACCCGTCCTGCTGTATTCTGTGATCTACAGCGTTAAATGCAGCACTAAGACGAGATAAGATAAGGTCAGATCCCACAGTTGGGAAGTTTGCAGTGTTACAGCAGCAAAGAGGAAAGAACAGAAGTGTCAGGAAAATATACAAATAATTGTATTTCAGTGTTTTCATAATTGTATAAGTGTTTTTGCCCAGTGCTTCCAGAGAGTGGTACATAGGGTGGGACAGGTTCTTCAGCATGTGTTTAAACTTAGTCCTCATTCTCCTGTCTCCCACCACCTCCACTGGGTCAAGAGGACACCCCAGGACAGAGCTGGACTTCTTGATGACTCTGTTCAGCCTCTTCCAGTCAGCGGTGGAGATGCTGCTGCCTCAGCAGACCACTCCATAAAAGATGGATGTTGCCACCACAGCATCGTAGAAGGTCCTCAGGAGCGCCCCCAGCACTCCAAAAGACCTGAGTCTCCTCAGGAGGTGTAGTCTGCTCTGGCCTTTCCTGTAGCGTGCAGCAGTGTTGTCAGTCCAGTCCAGCTTGTTGTTGAGGTGAACACCCAGGTACTTGTTGGACCTCACTATCTCAATGTCCGTTCCCTGAATGTTTACAGGTCCCGGAGGAAAGTGTGTGGCTCTGCGGAAGTCCACCACCAGTTCTTTAGTCTTTCCTGCGCTTATCTGCAGGCAGTTCCTCTGACACCATTTCATAAAGTCCTTAGTCAGCTCTCTGTACTCCCTGTCATCTCCATCACTGATGAGGCCGAGAACTTTTGCATGAATGTAATGTAAACATCAGTGCTTATGATAAGGTTTTATTTAATGGTCTTAACTGACAGTAGTATTTAGACTTCAACAACCCATTAGTGTGCAGGATCTACAGACCCAACTGCAACATCTGTGGGCAAATGTGCCACAGGATGCCAGATGGAGCCTGTATGCCTCCATGTCCAACCTTGTATTTAGGCTAGAGGAGCCCCAACAGCGTACTAGAGCCTACGTTTAATAGAACTTTAATCTGTCAATCTATATACTTTGTTAGCCGCCCATCATCATTATTTGACTGACAGGACCCCCGCAGGACCACCACAGAGCAGGCATTATGTGGTTGATGGATCATTCCCAGCACTGTAGTGACACTGATGTGGTGGTGTGTTAGTGTGTGCTGTGCTGGTGTGAGTGTCAGTGCTGGACTGAGAATAGTCCACCAACCAAACATATGCAGTGTCCTGTGGGCAGCATCCTGTGGGAAGCATCCAGCGACTAGAGGATGACCAACTCAAACTGTGCAGCAGCAGATGAGCTATCATCGCTGTAGATCTACAAGGTGGACCAGCAATTGATCTAATAGAGTGGACAGTGAGTTGACACTGTGTGTAAACACCCACTCACACTGCACAACACACTGTGCTGAGAATGATCCACCACTCACATAACAATGCTACCTGCTCTCTGGTGGTCCTGTGGGGGGCCTGACTATTAAAGAACAGAGTAAAAGGGGTAATAAAGTAGACAGAGAAACACATGGACTACAGTCTGTAACTGTAAAACTACAAAGTGCTCCTATATGCTAAGTGAAGCTGATACAGACAGTGTATGTAGATAGAAGGAGGTGGTTTTAATACTGCGGCTGATGGGTGTATGTAAACTGATGTGCGGGACCACCATCTTGAAACTGCTCACTCTTTGTTTGATTTAAAGGGGCCCTTCATGGGGATAAAACAAACTGGAATAAAAAGCTCGACTTGCAGTGTGTAACCCAGTGTGTATTTAGCATTGAGTCATTTACATTGACTGTTTTATAAAGTATTATTATTTAATAGTGTGTAATTATATTTAAATATACCAATTTAGGACCATTTAAGGGCTGAATTTGATCATGATGTGATTAAATGTCAACATTTGCATCAACATAAAGGTCACAGTACAGCAGTAACATAAATTCCTAGCTCATCAAAAGGAGGCCTTTACTGAACACAAGCATGCAGAAGTTAAACTCTGTTTGGTTTCACTTTAAACCTTTATGTAGGAGTTAAGTGGGCTAAAGTACATTTATGTGTATAACTAGTAAACACAGCTATATGTACTGTCTCATGTATTTTGGGTAATGTGGTTTGTGTTCAGACAGCAACGGAAAGTGTAAAATATGCTCTGATCTTATTAAAATAGCATCATGAATAGCAAAGAACATCACAAGCCGTGTGAGAAAACAACACAGCCCTCACCTCAACAGCTCTTTAGATGCAGATGCAGATGCGGTTCCAAAATTGTGGTCATACAATCCACCGTTTTTGATCTACACTAAACACCCTAGTCACCCAATGTACTACTCAAACATAGCAGCTCAGCACAGTAAGATGAAATGTAAAACTCACTGAGAGTTAGCAATTAGAAATGAATGAAAGAGAATGAAATGATGAATTTACATACCTCCATATTTTATAAACTATATATAGAATGCTATAAACGTCCCTGCAGATAAAGACATATGCACTCCTTTTTATAACAAGCTTTATGTTTGAAAAATATTATATCTTCATCTTATACTATATTACATTCAAATTTGCCAACCATCTGCAGACAGTGCTATCAGGCTGGGAATAGGATAAGGAATGGGTAAACCACAAACAGACACAGATGCATTATAAATTATACAGAACATGGGAAATGTACTAGTCTACGATAAAACGCTAGACACCCAGTTTATACACAATTAACCTTTGGCATAATGAAGTTATGAAAATTCTTCCCTTTGAGCACTTATATGCTAGAATTTAAGGTAATGACAAAAAATCTGGGCGCACTTGGTCTCCATTCCTTTCTAGTCTTCCAAGTCACATATGTGCCTTAACATATGAACTAATTTAATTTTTACATGAGTTTTTGTTTAATTTCTGGAATGTCCACTATTATGTCTAGCAAGCTGTCTCTTGTTGTTAGTGGGATGGGGTAGCAGGGTGGTTTTGTACTCTATTACCCTCCTTTGTTTTTGGTTTTTATTTTGGGTTTTGATTTGTTTTCCCCATTTTTACTTCCTTTTTGATTGAAAATGAAATAAAAGTGTTAAATGTTAAAATACTATTGGAAAAAAAGATGAATTTACTGAAGAGCAGACAGAGTTACTGAAAGTTCAGAGTGCTGTTTAATCAGCTCTGTGCTGTCTCTGGCCAATAAGAAGATCTGGGCTGGTTAGAGTGTGGTTGATGAAGCTTCACCCAGCACCCAGAAGTTCATGTGACGAATGTGATCATTGATGGAGCCACGACGCCTCACACTATGTAAGTAACTTTTCTTATTTCACTGAAACTAAAGTTTACTCTTATACAAGCATTGTAGCTAAACACTGAGCGTTAAATGTGTTCTCATTAAGGGCTAATATTTGTTTCTTTTTTCTCATTTATTTTTTCTTATTTATTTTGACTTTATTTTTCTGGTAAAGACATTACAGTGATGATGACAGTATCAGTGTCTTCAACAAAAGGTACTTTATATTCTTTTTTTTACTTATATTAACAATTAAACATGTATTTTACAAAAACTACCAGTGAAAGACAAACAAACCTAAATGGATGTGTATGGTTATCTTAAAGACTCTACAGGCTTACTCTTAACAGATCCAACTGATGTCTGAAAAAATACATATCCTGATACACCACATGTAATCTTGATGTAACACAGTATTATATTTTTTTGCCATATCACCACCTCTCTCTCTCTTTGTCTATATATATATATATATATATATATATATATATATATATATATATATATATATATATATATATATATACACACAATAAATGAATGTTTAATTATTTTATGAACATTGATCTTAATGCATCATGTTGCTGTTTTTTTTATCAATAGATGATCCTCATGATCTTCGGGCAGCAGAGATTTTTGGACCCCCCCTTGTGAAAGTTGGGGGAATTTTACAGTTTAAGTGCAGCATCTTTGACAGAAGTAAATATTCTGATGATCTCAACATGTACCTGTGTAAAAATGGTGTTGGTGTGAGGATGGAACTACTTGAAAAGAGGGATGACCACACCTTCATTTTGAGGAATGTTTCAGTGTGGGACTCTGGAAACTACAGCTGCGTGTACTCACTGAACAAATACACTCTAAACAAAGTGAGCACATCAGGACACAAAACAATCCAGGTCCAGGTCACAGGTAAGAATGTGATTCATGTGATTCGGAGTCCACTTACAAATAAACAGAATGACTAGTTAGGTAGGTTCATTAAATAGCCACGTACTATGTGAGAAATAAAGAATCCTGAAAACACTCGTACATTAACACTCATACATAACACACCTCAAACAAGTCGTAATGAAGTTTGTGATGTGCTATGTTGCTTTTAAGAACCTTCCTAGAAGTGTACGCTACTTGCCGCCCTAGTAATCACATTAATACTCTGCTTATTAAACGACCTTTTCTTTACTTTAAATTCTGATAATATCTTCAAAATCAGTTGAGCATGTAAAATGATTAATGGATTGTATTTGTTTATTAAGCTGTTGGTTAAGTAGAATTCAGAAAAGTACTTTAAAATCATTAATTAATTTGGTTGTGGTTTATTTCAGCTATCACACAAAATTTGCGACTAAAGTTGTGGGTTAATCAATATTGGGAAACGCTAGTCTAGTGCGCAGTCATAATGTAAACCTCGGGAACAATATAATATAATATATATATTGTTTAATTAAATAAGTGATTTTTTTTTTTTTTTTACCACAGGTGATAAACAATTATTTTTGAATTGAGTCAATTATATTCATGATATTTTGTACCTTGTTTTTTTTATCTTTTGTAAAAAATTGAGATCAGAATTACAATTTTTGAATTAGATGTATGTTGGCACACAAAAGGAATTTGGTTTGGGCAATTAGTGCCTCTCCAGCACAGCACCAGTATATTGTTGCTGTCCAAAGAAAAACATGTATCTTCAAAAAGGCAACTTTACAGAAGAGGCATGGAACCAGACGTCTTTCCAAACAGTTTTGGACAATTTCTGTGGGTCCATTTGTCATAATATTTTCATACAGTGTAAACAGCAGCTCATAGGATCAAATGCGTAATAAAAGTAAAAAAAGTAAAAATCAACAAAAATGGAGATGCATGTTTTTCTTCAGACGGCAACAATATACACTGACGGACAGCCCACAATATACACAATGACTCCTCATATACATAATAAAGATTATTATAATATACAGTCTTCACTATATACTCAATATATAAGTAATAAACACACTACTAATAATATACAGTAGGCAGTAGTGCTGAGGTAGAGGCAGGTTCATTATCCAGTACTACACAACATGAACAAAAAAAAGGCCCACTCCAGCTCAGTATTGAGGAATGGTCACCGTGAGGTGGTATGTTTATCTTCACCATGTAGTTTTTACAGTTTTACAGAAAGAATATACAAAATTAGGTCATATACTCTAAAGCAGACAGTACACTCTGAGGCAGTGCTTAAGATCACCTTCTCTAGATCAAGATATCAGATGCCAGTAATTGACTAGAGCTTGATTTGAAACAGATGATGCAGTTTTTATGGTTTTTATGAACACATTAAACAGTTATAAAGAATGTCAGGAAACTGTTATTTTATTTTTTAATCAAAGACTATTGGAAACATCAGCCAAAATCTGGTGTACCATGCTATACTAAAACACATACGAGTTCCAACTGATGTCTGAAACAGTAAATATCCTGATGTACCACATATACTCTTCATGTACCACAGTATTTTATTTCTGATATATCTCCTCCTCTCATATATACTGTATTTCTGTTTATTACACAATTTAAAAACTTCCATTAGCAAACATCTCTTACTCTAGCACATGTGATAAAGAATGATTTTTAATCGGATCATTAATATCTTATTTGTTTTTCCTTTTTAATGAAGATGCTTCTTTTTCCGTCACTGAAAATCCTCAGAAGAACCTGAGCACCAATGAACAACACAGTGACCCAGTCCAGCTCAGTGGTAAGAAATGTGAGCTATGTTTTTCTTTAAAATCATATCACATTATAAAAGTATAAATTATTAAGAAATTATGATTTGAAGAGATTTTGGGCAGTGTCCTATAAAATATAAATGGACTGATTCAGATTCCCTCTCATTCACTGTAGCGCTACTTGCATCATTCAAAATTTTAAGGTTTTGGTACTATTGTAGAAACACTTCCTGAATGTTCAGGTATGATATTTTTTTTTACCAAATATGAAATATAATCAATTATTTATTATTTTAATGAATTAGCTACCCCTGTTTTATTTAAATCAGTCATGAGCTGCTCTAGCCATAATCACATTGAGGGGTTTGTCCTGACCACATTTTTTTCTTTCATATTTACAATTTTATCATTGTCAATTCCTTAATTATTCTTTGTGTATTTTGGACTTTTACCACAATAGGTCATACACTCTAAAGTAAACAGTACATTCTCAGGCAGTGCTTATTAATATAACCATCTCATTTTTTATGGATTAAGCAAATATAAAGAAGTTCAAAAATTCTCACCATGTTTTTGTAGCACATTTATTGTTTTTTTTTTAGAGATAAAATATATATTTTGACATTCTAGAGTGGCATGTACGTGTAATTTTTTAGTGAAAACCTTCAGTAAAATGAATGTTAAAATGAATGTTAATGTAAACGAAAGTTTACAGACAGGTACTCATAGCAACTTCAAAACGCTTTGGAATAGAGCTCTTGGAATTATGAAGTCCATCTTAAAAACCCCTAGAATGGAACATGACATGAGGATAAAACTTTTCTTAACCTGCAGTGGACGGTGATAAATCAACAAATTAACAATTCATTAGTATAAAATATAGTATAGAACGTATATACTGTATTAGAGGTGTTGATATGGTAAAAATATAATATTGTGAAAAAAAATCAAGCATATAATTAAAAAAAAAAAAACGTTTCATGTTTAGTTCATATTAATTAACCCATTAGCTCCCAATTGTTAATGTATTATTTCATGTCAGTTAATCAATACTCATTGTAAGTTGTTTTTATGAATAGTCCAGGAGAAGAACTGTTGTTAATTTAGTTTTTGTAAATGTTCTGTCGGCAGTTTCTCTGGACAGCCTGTTTGTTATACTTCCAGTTTTGCTGCTGGTTGTGATACTTTTCCTTGGAAGGAATCATATCAGAGCTGGAATGTGTACAAGTACGTATTACTGTATTACTTTGCTTAGCAGGACTGAGGTGATGAAAAATAATACATATGACACACATGCCAGCACAGTTACCCTCCACATCTCCATGAAACCTCTCCTCAAAGCATAATAGCAGTGACATAATACAAACACAGGAGTTTATTAGGAGGAACTGCATCAACCAATCAGAGCTTAATGTGAGACAAATGTGTAACACACCATGACAGTCACATTCTCAGGCCTTTCTCTATAAACATGTTTACTGTAAATGCATTTTGGGAAGAATGTCCACAAATAACTGACCAGTAAAAGTAATTTGTTATTTTTGTTGTTGCAGAGTTGTGCCAGCACCAAGGACAAAGGTACATTAGACATGTAGTCAGTGGCATTAACATATGACTGCAGTGCTTCCCTACCCTGTTCTGAACAAAATGTTTTTATGTTGAGTTTCAATCACAGCTCACATTATTAATCATTCTGTGTTTGAGGAGAGCAGATCCAGCACAACTGTAGTACCTACTGACAATACAACCACAAATATTAACTGACAGACTGGCTTTAAAGTTTCAACCCATAAAAAGAGACTGTCTATGAGAAAGTCTTAGTCCTGAGTACTCTGTTCTACTTGTCATACTAGAGCATTACTGTCTTTTTATAATGGGTGGACAGAAACGGGACAATTTCCACTCAGGTTTATAACACTAGCTATTGTGATGATAATGCATATTCTGCTAGCATACCATCGAGATATCCAGTGTTAGTGCAACATTTATAGTGGTGAATATGCATAAACATGCCAAACATGAAAATGTCCATCAGACTGTAAAATTTCGTATTCTCCACTCTTCCTTAGGGACTAAATTTAAGCAGGTCTCAATTCAATTCTATTCAACTTTCTCATCATACCAAAACAACTTTGTACAGTATAACAAAACAGCCTCCTTCACCAGTGCAGATGTTAAAAAATAAAAAAAGCAGAGAAGGGGAACTCCACAACCAGTATCAGAACCACCGTGTAAGCACAGGAATGCCCAGTCTTATCTGCAAAGGACCAGTGTAGGTACAGGTATACACTCGTAATAAACTGGAACTCATCTGATTCCACTTCTTTAATCAGGTCCTTTGTGGATAGGATTCCGACTCTTGGTGGATAAGATTAGCCACCCCTGCATTAGCATGTCAGTATATCTGTATGAGCTGTATATAAGGCTGTGTAGAATAAATGTGTTCCTTCTCTCTGTTTCAGTGGACAGGATAATAATACAGGTCACTGTGATGGTAAGTTCCCATATGGTGGTATGTAGTATATTGTTGCTCTGCAAATATGAACAACTCTCCAAACCGACAACTTTACAGGAGAAGGCAAAAACCGAATTACATTTAAATGTAAGTCAGTGGAAGCAGACTTATTCTAAGCAGTTTTGAGCCATTTCTGTTGGTCCATTCATCATGAGTATTTTACTGGGCAATTGTAAACAACAGCTTAGCTGTGTTCAAATGATAAAAGTAAAAATGAATAAAAATAGAGATACATGTTTTTGTGTATATAACAGGACCTACATACTGTTCATGTCCTCTCTGTTTTAGCAGGCGTCTCAGAGCGAGTGACACAGGCACAGTGAAAACAGGTACATTTTGTTGTGATATTCTACAAACAATAATAGTTTCCAACTTTCCAAAAGATTAAAAATGTAAAATATGTACATGTAAATTACTATAGTCTGATCTGATATGTATGATGATGATATTAAATACTACAGGGGAAAATCCCTTGATGACATGTGTGAAAACTCCACAATACCTGACTCAAAAGGTAAACTCAGTTCCTCACATAACATGGGGTTACAGTCACAAAGGGAAAACAGGGTAACTCCAAATAGGCAGTTTTGTAGGAGAGTGTAAATTAATGTAAAGAGAGTTTACTTAAAGCAGTTTGGGGACTTTTTTTTATCAGTCCAGTTATCATTAGTCCACACCTCAGAAATGTGATATGAAAAAATAACTATGAAAAATTAAATGTTTTATTCACAGTTAAGAGACGTCCAGCAGATGTTTGGTAAGTAACCACACAGCCTGGTCTTCTAGATGCAGATATCTGATCCTGTATTAAAGAGCAGGACTTCTATAATTGAAATCATTTCTCTCTCTCTAGTAATGCTGACAGTGGGACGTATATTCGGGGTAATGACAGTGTGGTATACAGCTCAATACAGTTTTCTGGTATGTATATGTATTTTGGGGTATGTATTAGTCATATAGACATGTATGTAAAAGTGGGCAATGACTGCAGTGTGTGTCTTTTATAATAAAATATTTAAACTGTATTAAACAGCTGCTTTCATGGACGCTGATAGAGGATCTGTGTACAATGAAGATCACTAAGCTCTATGTTGTTGGTGTTTTTTTTCCAGATCGGAAGACCAAGTCTCAACAACCTGCTGCACAACCTGTTTATGGAAAAGTACAGAAGAAGAAGGAAAAGGCTTATGATGATTCCTTCATGTATGAATAATTATAAGTAATTGTGGGTGTTACTGGGTAATGTCAGGCCCACTGCTTACCTGTCTTGTAATGCTTAACACTCAGCACATCAATTCTTTCTTGGACTTCAACTCCTAGAATTCCCCAGGAGACCATGTGACACTCACCTCCTCTACAGGATTCAATCATGAACCATTCTTGAGGTCATGGTCACCAGAGTACCGAACTGCGTTGTCTGTATGCAACCTCACTAGGCTATGTAGAGACTCTCAGTTTCCAGCAGTGTACTGAGTGACTGCTGTTTCCTGTCTGGTGGTCTTTCATCCTTTTTGTATTTCTGACTGTTTTCACTACCTCCTTGTCTTGTATGGGTCTTTTAGTCTTCTCATTTTTAAACTCTGCTTGTCTTCTGGTTACACTTGTTAATACACTGGTCTCTGGTTTTGATGTTTTAATACCACATTTTTTCAATATTTTGTTATTAAAGTAACAGAAATGTGTTCTTTGTTGATAGTGTACTGCAGTCATTTCATAGTTCACATGTATCATCAAATTAACCAACGTCAGGCTAAGCTCAAATCTAACACAGCCATTATGCCCTCTTTCTTACTTCCTGGTTTTCGGTTTAAGGAGTCCAGTAAGAGTCAAAAAAGCAAGAAATGTTTCAAACAAGTAAGTTTGAAACATGTTGAAGAAGTATAAATTGAATGCTGCACATTAAAATCAAGTACGTGAAACTTCCTGTAATACATAATCAATCAAAAACCAGTTATCCAAAAACACAGTCACTGTGCGGCTGGGGTTTGGAGCCAAACGCTGTGCGGGAAAACGTTTGTGGCAATATAAAGGTTTATACTGCAAGAAAAGTTTTTTTTCCTGGACGTGGATGCACATGAAACAGTAAGTGCAGGACTCACTGGGTATTTAGAGGGAACGTGTTTAGTTTAGGCGGGGATCGTACCCCTTACCTCCAGATAAATGGCCCAAGGTGTTACCGCTGCACTACGAGGCAGTACACGTAAGGCGAATCAGACAGAGTGTTGTGAGGGAAAGGGAGAAATGGCGGGAAAGTCAAAGAAAGGAGATGCCAGCAACAATGCGCTCAAACAAAAGGGAGTGTTTATAAAAGAACAGAAACTACCAGGAGAGGGTTTAACAGAAAAGGGATATCTTTTTTTTTTTTTTGTGGGTCTCTGCGTCTTTCTCTTGCGCAGTTCTCCTCCACGTTCTCTACTGTATTTATTCTTTCTTTCTCCCTCCCTCCTTTCTTGTTACCGTCTAGCCCTCTACAAAGGTGTAGCAGAGATGATTGGTTGATTGGGAGCTTATATGGCCAACACCTCAGGTGCAGCTTGTTGGCTTGATCAGCCCTGGGCATTCTGGGAGTTTGAGTTCCCGGCTGTAGTCTCCCCAGAACGGCACTGCTGCTGCCGCCCTCTGATGGCTGCAGGTGGCACTGCCTGGACCCTTACACATTTACTGAAATAAAAGCTTTTTCTACAGCTGATAAACTACAGCTAACATAGAAACACAAATATACATAAACCTATAGTGAATTTACAGCTGCAGAGCAGTTTACTAGCCTTTCCCAGTGTGAACGTTTTGTTCATTTGGTGTTGCATGTGTTCAAGATCCAAGCGTTTATTATTTTAATGTGCCCAGAGAAACATGCGGATGCACTGTTCAATGAAGTTCTTACTCTGCCCTCGCTACCGGACTTTAAGTTCTAAACAATTACAATATAAGTACTAAATAAGAAAGAAAAGACTAGAGAGATACATTTTTATATCTGGTATAATTATATTAATAGTGTTGTCAGTTATACATAGTCCTTTAAATGCACTCTGCTTTCACATTCATAGCCTTGTGAAATGGGCTCTTATTTGGCAAGAAGATCACACCTGTTGTAAAAGGCTACAGGATTAATTCCAACAAAGTAGAGCTTAATTCCCCTATATGATCAAAACTACTGTATTCAGTTTACTCTCCTGCTTGTGGCACAAATAGTCCGGCTCATGCCAGTGCAGCATCCAGTTTAGCAGAATGTCCTGGTATGTATTTGTATTTTGGGTTATGTATTAGGCATATAGACATGTATGTAAAAGTTGGTAATGACTTTCTTTCATGTATGAATAATTACATAAGCAGAATGCTTCTTAAAGTTCATAGGAGTTCAAACTTCATATTTGACCTACTTCATATCTGAGTTTGTCAGCTGTGTTATTTTATGAGTGAGCCGATCCAATTTGAATACCTAATATGCTGTGTATGACCCTAGTACACTGTGTTCTAGTAGAGTAGATTCTCTATTTGTTTATTTAATTTCTGATTAAAATATCCATCATCAATATCCATAGATCATCTTTCAGGCCCAGATAATCCTGAAGAAGTTAAATAACATATTTACATAACAAAGCTAACAGCGAAAGAAGAATAACTAGAAAGAAATCAGAATTCCCAAAACTGGATTTTAAATAATGATTTATAATATACAGAGAAAACAAGACTAACAACCGTACAAGACCGGGCAGACCAGCAAAACTGCCGCCATCAGATAAACAGTGCTGTTGAGAGAGAGGAGACAGTTAAGCTCCACTCCAGCTTCAGATCTGAAAACATCCACATGTGTTCCTCTCTGTCATTCCACTGTGACAATGTGTAGCTGTCAAGAAATCTTTTTACCCAGTAAATTTATTAAACTGAAGACCGGTTCGTGTCACACGCTCACGGTGAGGTCTTACTGCTGTTTACAGAGTACGTGTTCTTTACTTGGTCGTGTGTTTTGACGTACTTGGTCTGGGCTTATCCTGGATGATTTTGTTTGCTGGTGTTTGGATGCTCTGGTTGGCCTTTTGATTTAGACCTGTGCTCAGCCCTTCTAGTTTTGACCTTGATCTTGGCCTTTTTAATCGCTTTGAGTAACAAACCATCACATTCTAAATGTGTATCTAAATTTGTGTATCAAGGATGACAAAGTAAGTAAGATCAGTTTTTCAACCCACCAGAAACTGGTAAACTTTAACTGTTAGCTGCTAGTAAATTTATTTAGCTAATAATGTTTATAAATGTTATACTGAGTGCATGGGCATAAATAACGTACCATAATTACCATTACTTATCAGTGTTTGGAAGTGCTATCTGGTAAACAGGCCCGGCAGCAAAAGCAGTCCTTCTAGAAACAATGGGAATTTATTGGGTTCCTAGACAGAGGGCAGAACAAATCATATGAGTTTGGTCACCAGGGTCCAAAAACCATTACAGAATATTTGCCTTCTTAAAACATGTCGGATCCCAATGGTTTAAGTGATGTAATAGTCAATTGATCTCTATCATATAAACGTGATATTGGCCAATGCCTTTTTTGTCTAGTTGTTTTTCTGTTGAAAGATTACATTTCTGTGTTTCTATCTTAGATTAGAGGCAATAGCAGAACTTGAATAGCTTTAATTGTTTCAGATTTTTGTATGATTTAAGTTCTGAGTGCATTTTTTTTGCTATTCTTTTTTTTTACTTTGATTTTCATTGTGTAATTTATTTTTCAGGTTTGCTCACTTGCGTGTTCATGGATTTTGTTTCACTATCAATACTGGTTTAATAAACCACACATATTTATGCACTATCACTCCTGTTCTTGTTTTAACGGCCTTCCCTCTGAGAAATTGTTTTTCTTCAGGTTATACATCTTGTAGAAGATTAAATATCGTTTTCCATCACTTTTGTCTTTTGAGTCTTTGTGGCAGAACAGATATTTTACCTGTATCAGACTTTACTTTACTATATAATTAAATATGGTGGACACAGAGTTTAAACACTCCAGCAGGACGGCTGTGTCTGATCTACTCACACTAACACACCACCATATCAGTGTCACTGCAGTGCTGAGAATGATTCACCACCCACATAGTAATGATAGCTGCTCTCTGGTGGTCCTGTGGGGGTCCTGACCATTGTAGAGCAGGGTACAAGGAGGATAAAGCATACAGAGAAAGAGATTACAGACAGGCTACAGTCTGTAACCGTTGACCTACAAAGTGTCTGAAAAACTGATAATATGGACAGCGAGTGTAGATACAAGGAGGTGGTCTTAATGTTATGGCTGTTGGGTGCATGTAAAGTATTACTAAGCTTTTCTTGTTGCTCCTTCTAAGTTACACTTTTGCAATTCAGAATTAAACTGATGTGCAGAACCACAATCATAGAACCCCACATTCTTTGTTTGATTTAAAGGGGGCCGTTAATGGATGATGAGTGTATGTAAATGTGTTACTGAAGTTTACAGGGCACAAGCAGATGAGTTATACTCAATTTTGCACTAAACTGATGTGCAGGACCACAGTCTTGGACCATTCATGGGGGATAAAACAAACTGGAATATAAAGCTGGACTTGGAGTATGTGGGTTTATTGAGCATTGAATTGTTGACAGTGATTGTTTTGTAGTGTATTATTATTTCAGGGTATATAATTATTCTTAAATATATCGGTTTTAGGACCTGTTATTGGCTGAATAAGACCAATCCTGTTCTTTTCTTTTTTTTTTTCTTAACTCAGCCCCATGTATTGTTTTTTTTATTTTGTGCTTCTAGTTTTTGACCTTGACCTGTTTTCGTGTCACTGGTTTTCACAAACTCTCTTGTAATTAAAGTCTTCTCAGCTCTGGGCCTATAATACAATATCATTGCTCTTTTCCTAAATATACACATGCATATTGACTCCCACATAAACAGAGTATCATATCATTTTCTGTGTTCTATATCAAAATCTAAATGTAAGGTAAGTTTATGTATATGCCAGGCTTTACATAAAAAACAATATGCCTGAGTCCATATGCCTCCATGCCCAGCCATATCTCTTCTTGTATCCAGGCTAGAGGAACCCCAACAGGGTACTAGAGCCTACTTTCAATTGAACTTTCATCTGTCAATCTATATACTTTGTAAGCACCCCATTACCTTTACTTTAATAGTCTGGACCCCCACAGGACCACCACAGAGCAGGCATTGTAGTGACACTGATGTGGTGATGGTGTTTTGTGCTGGTGTGAGTGTCACTGCTGGACTGAGAATAGTCCACCAACCAAACATATGCAGTGTCCTGTGGGCAGCATCCTGTGGGAAGCATCCCGTGACTGATGTTATGGCTGATGAGTGTATGTAAATGTGTTACTGAAGTTTACAGGGCACAAGCAGATGAATTATACTCAATTTTGCACTAAACTGATGTGCAGGACCACAATCTTGGACCATTCATTGGGGATAAAACAAACTGGAATAAAAAGCTGGACTTGCAGTGTGTAACCCAGTGTGTATTTAGCATTGACTCATTTACATTGACTATTTTATAATATATTATTATTTAATATTTAATATAATATGTATAATATATAATATATCAGTGTTAGGGCCAATTAAGTGGTGAATAAGATCATGATATGGTTAAATGTCAACCGTTGAATCAACATGTAGGTCACAGTACAGCAGTAACATAAATTCCTAGCTCATCAAAAGGAGGCCTTTAAAGAACTCTGTTTAACTGAAGTTAAACTCTGTTTGGTTTCACTTTAAACCTTTATGTTGGAGTTAAGTGGGCTAAAGTACATTTAAGTGGATAATTAATAAAAATGGCTAAATGTAGCATGGTCTATGTTCAGACAGCAACAGAAACATGCTCTGATCTTATTGAAATAGAAGCACACAACAAATAACGGCACAAGCCGTTGGAGAAAACAACACAGGCCTCACCTCAACAGCTCTTCGCATGTACATGCAGAAGGTGAGGTTCCAAATTTGTGGTTATAAAATCCACCGTTTGAGATCTACACCCAACACACTAGTCATCTAACGTATACTCAAATGTACCAGCTCAGCACAGTAAGAGGAAATGTAAAACTTATTGAGAGTCACAAATTAGAGATAAATGAAAAAGGATGAAACTAAAAAGAAGAATTTAGTGAATTTAAAGTCACTAAGCAGTTTACTAAACTTTCCCAGTGTAAACTCTGTTAATTTAGTGTTGCAGGTATTTAAAGATCTAATGTCTTTAAGCTGTGCAGGTTGATTATGTACTTGTATTTTACAATAATTAATGTTTTTGCTCTAGTGTGGCGAGAAGAGCATCATGGTTTATTTAAACTCCTCCAGGTTCATTTCAGTAAAGTCATATGAACTTAAACTATATACTAAAACTATATACAGTGTACTGGATTTTTGTGTTTAGAAATTACTATCCTGCTACTGAAGGTCTCTGAGATGGCACTGATGATATTACTGTAAGTTCAGAGTGCTGTTTAATCAGCTCGGTGCTGTCGCTGGCCAATAAGAAGATCTGGGCTGGTTACAGTGTGGTTGATGAAGCTTCACCCAGCACCCAGAAGTTCATGTGATGAATGTGATCAGTGATGGAGCCACGACGCCTCACACTATGTAAGTAACTTTTCTTATTTCACTAAAACTAAAGTTTACTCTTATACAAGCACTGTAGCTAAACACTGAGCTTTAAATGTGTTCTCATTAAACTTTCTAATCATTTTTTCTTCTTTATTTTTCTGGTAAAGACATTACAGTGATGATGACAGTATCAGTGTCTTCAACAAAAGGTACTTTATACCTTTTATTTGACTTATATTAACAACTAAACTTGTATTTTACAAAAACTACCAGTGAAAGGTTTAGACACACAAAACTAAATGGATATTTGTGGTTATCTTAAAGACTCTACAGGCTTATGTATAACAGATTCTACTGTTTTCTGAAACAATACGTTTTTTTAATAATGTTGTTTAAATATGTTTTCTATTAATGATTTCATAATTTTAACAAGCACATAATCTTGACATATATGTTCACAACAAACTAAATGTTCGTTCCCCCCAAGGAATATTGATCTTAATACATCTTGCTTGTTGCTGTTTTAATGAATAGATGATCCTCCTGATTTTCGGCCAGCCAAGATTTTTGGAAACCCCCTTGTGAAAGTTGGGGGGAATATAGAGTTAAAGTGCAGCATCTTTGACAAAAGTGAATCTTCTGATCATCTCCACATGTACCTGTGTAAAAATGGTGTTGGAGTAATGATGAAACTACTTGAACAGAGGGATGAGCACACCTTCATTTTGAGGAATGTTTCAGTGCAGGACTCGGGAAACTACAGTTGCGTGTATTCACTTAACAAATACACTCGATACAATGTGAGAGCATCAGGACAAACTCAATCACTCAATATACCATAACTGCTAATATACACTGTATATACACTGTGTTATTTTACCAGTTAACTGATCCAGTTATTAATCCTACAGTGCTTTGTAAATAGACTCTAGTCTGATCTACTCTATGTACTGCTCTTAATGACTTTAAAACTTTACAATGGAGAATTTCATGGGTGCATGGTCACATGTGTATTCCACAGTAGAGCTGGACAGAATCCACATACAAATCAACAGAATGACTGATTAGGTAGTTTTACTGGATAGCCACATACGATGTGTGGTATAAAGAATCCTGGAAACACTTGTACATTAACAATCATACCTTAAATAAGTCATGATGAAGTTTGTGATGCGCTATGTTGCTTTGAAGTATCTAGATAGAAATGCACACTAGTGCCGCTCTAGTAAACACATTAATACACTGATTTTTAAATGTCATTTTCTTTACTTTAAATTTTGATAATATCTATAGAATCAGTGGCATATGTAATGGACTTATTAATCTATTGTATTTGTTTATTGATATGAAATGCTAGCTGTTATATTATATTTAAATTATATTTATGATTTATAGTATCTTGTTTTTTTCGTTGTATTTAATCAGAACCAGAATATGTTTT
>JAMWET010000468.1:0-30000 GCA_024036415.1 Prochilodus magdalenae | reverse complement strand
CTTTTTCTATTTCTGACTGTTGTCACTACCTCCTTGTCTTATTTGGGTCTTTTAGTCTTCTCATTTTTAAACTCTGCTTGTCTTCTGGTTACACGTGTTAATACACTGGTCTCTGGTTTTGATGTTTTAATACCACATTTCTTAAATATTTTGTTATTAAAGTAACAGAAATGTGTTCTTTGTTGATAGTGTATTGCAGTCATTTCATAGTTCACATGTACCATCAAATTAACCAACGTCAGGCAAAATTCAAATCTAAGACTGCCATCATGCCCCCTTTCTTATTTCCTGGTTCTGGATTAAGGAGTCCAGTAGGAGTAGAAAAGCAAACAAGAAAGTTTAAAACATGTTGAAGTATAAACTGAATGCTGCACATTACAATCAAGTACATGAAACTTCCTGTAATACATTATGAATTAAAAACAAGTTATCCAAAAACACATGAAACACATTTACTGAAATTAAACGATAAACTCCAGCTCACATAGAAACACAAATATACATAAACTTATAGCAAAGTTTACAGTTGTAGAGCAGTTTACTAGACTTTCCCAATGTGAACGTTATGTTCATTTGTTGTTCTATGTGTTTCTAGTATAATTATTTTAGTAGTGTTGTTAGTTAAAACAGTGTTGCCAAATAAATCAAGTACAATATAATCTCTCAAGAAAAAGAAAAGTCTTTTAAATGCATTCTGCTTTCACATTCACAGCCTTGTGAAATGGCAAGAAGATGACAATTGTTATTAAAGGCAACAGGATTAATTTTAACAAAGTAGAACTTAATTCCGCTATATGATCAAAACTACTTTATTCAGTTTACTCTTCTGAGTGTGGGAGGTATAGTCTGGCTCATGACAGTGCGGTATCCAGTATTTCCAAGTGTTCTGGTATGTATATGAAGTTTGGGTTATGACATATAGACATGTATGTAAAAGTTGGTAATGACTTTCTTTCATGTGTGAATAATTATATAAAAAATTGTGGGTGTTAGTGGGTAATGCCAGGCCCCCTTCTGGCCTGTCTTCTAATGCTTAACACACGGGGTAAACAGATTCAAAGAGTTAATAAATGATTGTGTCCTCAAAAACTTTCTAAAAATAAGACAGACAGGGTGACTGACAATCAACAGTGCTGTTAGTTCAGCTCTGTGCTTTCAATGGCCAATAAGAGGAACTGGGCTGGTTACAGTGTGGTTAATAAGGCTTCACCCAGTGGCTGCATGATCAGGGTACAGTAACATACGTTAATCTGAAGTTCATGTGACGTGTTTGATCAGTGATGGATACACGGTGCTTCATAATATGTAAGTAACCTTTTTTCTTTTTATGTAAATTTAAATAATCTAATAACAGCATCACATGACCAAACAAAGGTATTTTACAAGAAACAGTCCAGATCAAACTCATCTAATCGTGTTCCTGTATAGACATGCCAGTAATGATGATGGTGATAATCTTGTCCACAAACTCAGCAAGAGGTATGTCATTGTTACATGGTCTTCATTAGTAAACAACCATGTACTTGTCTTCTCTATATATTTAACACACACAGCATCTGATTTATTTTCAGAATACTGTTTTTACTGACACATCTTCTTACTATGCTTACTATGTATCTAATAGTGAGATCCACATGTACCTGTGTAAAGATGGAGGTGGAGTGATGATGGAACCACTTGTGAATAAAGATGAGTACACCTTCACTTTGAGAAAAGTCACAGTGCAGGACTCGGGAAGCTACAGTTGTGTTTACTCGATAAACAAATATCCTACAAGGAATGTGACAGCATCTGGAAAGAATTCAGTCTACATCCATGTCACCGGTAAGAGATAACACCAGTGTCATATTGTCATTGTGATCTTATGATATTATATAATAAGATCTTATAATCATATTATCTTAATTATCAAAAAGTTAATTGAGGGTTCTGTCATTTACTGTTTAACATAGAACTGTGTGAGTCTGGTATCCTAAGCTCTTTAATGTCAGAATGCTTCTTAAAGTTCTTCATATTTGACCTACTTTATATCTGAGTTTGTCAGCCGTGTTATTTTATCGGTTAGCCAATCCAATTTGAATACCTAATATGCTGTGTATGTGTTCTAGTAGAGTAGACTCTTCACTGTTTATTTACTTCATGCTGCTAATATCATTAGCAATTAGAATGGAGGAGAATTATAAAAATACAGTTCTGTGCAAAAGTCAAAAGATATCTATTTGTTTATTTAATTTCTGATTAAAATATACAATAATTAAATAATCTTTCAGGCCCAGATAATCCTAAAGAAGTTAAATAACATACTTACATAATAAAGCAAAAAGCAAAAGAACAATAACTAGAAAGAAAACAGAATTCCCAAAACTCGATTTTAAATATTGGATTATAATATACAGAGAAAACAAGACTAACAACCGTGCAAGACCTGGCAGACCAGCAAAACTGCCCCATCACATAAGCAGTGTGTTCAGCTCTTGCTGTCGAGAGAGAGAAAATCAAGCTCCAGATCTGAAAACCTCTACATGTGTAAATTTGCCATTCCACTGTGAGGATATCACTCAATGCTAGGGGTCTAAAAGGATGTGTAGCTGTCAAGAAACCTCTTTACCTACTAAATTCTTTAAACTGAAGACAACTTGTGACTTTGTTAAATAAGCTGCTGTTCAGATGACAACAACACACTTCAACACCTCAGAATGCGTTTGGAATTTATATATACGTCTGTGACATTTTATGTTAAATGTGTTATATACTTATATATTTTTACTTTGCAGTATATAATTATGTACTTGTGCACAATTGTTTTGACTGGAAACGGGAATAAATGAAAGTGAGCACTGAATATTCACAAGCTTCTAGAATTTCCCTCTGGGTTCAATAAAGTATCTATCTATCTAAATAAATGCTTAAAATATTAATACAACTTTTGAACCCTCAAATTTTTAAACAGACAAAATGACTGAATTTCCAGAGCTGCTTAAACAGTCCTGTGCTGCCACTGATCAATAAGAATTGGTATATCAAATATCCTCATGAGACCATCAAAAACAATTCCAGTCAAAGTCAGTGGTTAACAAATCAAGGAAATGACTGGTTAGGTGGGTTCATTAAGTAATCATATACTTTGTTATATATACAGTTATAAGTTATAAGAACAGCTGGAAAATCCCATAACTAAGCAAAATCTTAAAGTAGAGTTAGCAATGCAATTTTGCTTTCAGGACACCACAATTCAAAAGTGAATACTATCTGTTACACATTTTAAAACACTGATTTTTTTATTGATCTTAAATTACTCACAGTTCAATCATATCTTCAGAATTGAAGTAGAGCATGTAACAGATTCAAACATTTTTTTAATTTTCATTGATTGAAAATGATGTACATTTAAAGTAACTTTAAAAAAAACAACAACAAATGAACAAAACTCTGACCGTGTCCAGCTCAGTGGTAAGAGATGTAAGCTACAGTTTCATTTTTAATAATTTCACATTATAAAAGTAGAAATATTAGTTTAAAATTAGAGGTTGAAGTCTGTCCTGTCCTGGACAAAACTAATGGACAGAGGCTATTTTCTTAAAAAAATTATAGTGGTAAATCATCGATTAAGATAATTCAGAATTGTACAAATGCTTAAGTCTTAATACAGTATGATATTTGCTACCAAATATGGACATTTTATCATGGCTTCATTTTAGCAAACTGGCCTTGTCAATATTTAAAAATAAAGGCTGTAGGTGGTGTAATATGCATTTACAGCAGTTAGTAATGTGGGTCCCTTTCTTCAAAACAGTCCTAGTTATGCTTCTTTTAATTAACCGTCCTTTGTAGAATTTTAATGGTTTTGAGATGTGTGCGTGTGAGGCTTAAAGAACATTCACATACAGTAAAGACCAGCAAAGAAATAACTTTATTCGGGACCTTTACAGAACCTTTGAATTCAGCACAATACAATTCAGTCATACAGTGCAGGTAGTGAGAATCTTCAGATAAACAACTCAAATAAACATACAGCTTACAAAAATCACGTGACGGTTCTTTGAACAATTAAAAATGCTCTTTAAATGCACAAATTTCTTTATGAAACTCAGAGAAAAACATTAACTATGCTCATTAGCTTAATAATGTACATTCACACACTTCTACTGAATCTGTATGTGTTCTCGTTTCAGATCTACAGTGGCTGAAAAACTTCATGAGGTTATTAGCTTCATTTGGAGTCGTCATATTCGCATGCTTGATATTGGTTTTTGATGTCTATTCAACAAAGTGGAGAAATTCTGCAGCCCTGAACTCAGCTGAATTTGTAACCAGTATGGATTTAAATGATTAGTAATTTCGTGAGATCAGTGAAGTTTATGTTTGGAAGGCTACACCTTCTCGCATTTGTGGATTTGTAATATCTGGGGTTAATCAATTTATTTTATTACAAGATTTAATTTTCTTACATTTTAAAAAGCAGTTTGTGGTCTGTAAACTGTTGTGGAAACTTCTGTGCAAGCCTGTTAGACCGCCAAAACTGCCTCCACTGTATGAAGACAACTAAATGCTATTGATTGATATCTGTCTATATACATACATTAGTACAGTGCTCAGACAAAGAGATAAATAAACAATATATGAATAAACAATAAACAGTAAGAAGTAAAAGGTCTTACAGTAACTGTAGATTTTTGAATGGTTTAAACTGAGTGTGTTATTGGTTAATTTTTCATTTATTTTTGATTTTTCATTGTTTTTTACACGTCACATGATTCATTGTGTTTTTTGGTTCAATCATTCGTGATTCTTTATTGGTTTTTAAAGTTTGCTCACTTGGGTGTTTGTGTATTTTGCCTCATTTTCATTACTGGCTTAATAAACCCTAAAGATTTTCACCTTTCACTCTGTCCTTGTTTTTATGGGCAGTCCCTCACATTTTTTGGAAGTGGCTTTGCCAAAGATTCTTTATTTCGTAAGAATTGTTATTCTTTAAACTGTATATCTTATAGGAAAATAAAATATAATTTCCCATCCCTTCCATCAAAATGTGGACTTAACTGAACTCAAACATATGTAAGTTAAACTCTGTTTGGTTTCACTTTAAACCTTTATGTTACCGTTAAATTAGCTAAAGTACACTTAAGTGGATAATTAAATAACACAGCTACATGTAATGTGTCATGTATTCTGGATAATGAGGTCTGTGTTCAGACAGCAACAGAAATATGCTCTGATCTTATCAAAACAGCAGCACATATAACAAATAACGACACAAGCCGTGGGAGAAAACAACACAGGCCTCAGCTCAACAGCTCTTCAGATGTACATGCAGAATGTGCAGTTCCAAAATTGTGGTTATAAAATCCACCGTTTTTGATCTACACCCAACACACTAACGTCTAACGTATACTCAAATGTACCAGTTCAGCACAGTAAGAGGAAATGTAAAACTCATTGAGCGTTTACAAATGTGAGATAAATGAAAAGGGAAATGAGTAGCTAAAATGATGAATTTAGTGAATCTAAAGTCACTAAGCAGTTTACTAAACATTCCTGGTAAACTCTGTGTTGATGTAGTGTTGTATGTATTTCCAGATCTAATGTCTTTTATCTGTGCAGGTTGATTGCTCTAATGTGGCGCATTATGGTTATTTATAAGTTCCACCAGATTCATTTTAGCAAAGACATATGAGCTTTAACTATATACTTAATCTACAGTATATACAATGTACCTGATTTTGTGAAACGTTTTTGTATGTTTAGAAACTATCCTGCTACTGAAGGTCACTGAGATGGCACTGATGTAAATATATCTGCTGAACAGAGAAGCAGAAGATTAATAATTATATTATACCATTAAAACATTTCAGAACATAATAGAGCTGTTCTAATAGAGCAGACGGAGTTACTGAAAGTTCAGGGTCCTGTTTAATCAGCTCTGTGCTGTCGCTGGCCAATAAGAAGATCTGGGCTGGTTACAGTGTGGTTGATGAAGCTTCACCCAGCACCCAGAAGTTCATGTGATGAATGTGATCAGTGATGGAGCCACGACGCCTCACACTATGTAAGTAACTTTTCTTATTTCACTAAAACTAAAGTTTACTCTTATACAAGCATTGTAGCTAAACACTGGGCTTTAAATGTGTTCTCATTAAAATGATAAAAGCTTATAATACTTTCTAATATATTTTTTCTTATTTATTTTGATTTATTTTTCTGGTAAAGACATTACAGTGATGATGACAGTATCAGTGTCTTCAACAAAAGGTACTTTATATTCTTTTATTTGACATATATTAACAACTAAACCTGTATTTTACAAAAACTACCATTGAAAGGTTTAGACACACCAAACTAAATGGATGTTTGTGGTTATTTTAAAGACTCTATAGGCTTACCCTTAGCAGATTCCACTGTTTTCACATGTAATCTTGATGTTTGACAGTATTATATTTTTGCCATATCTCCACCTCTATATATTTAGTATTCTAGAGTAAAGCATTAAGCTAAACACAAGGATTTCATAATTTTAACAAGCAGATAATTTTGACATACAGTATATGTTACCTACAAATGAAATGTTTCTCTCTAGGAATATTGATCTTAATACATCATGTTGCTGTTTTTTATCAATAGATGATCCTCCTGATTTACAGCCAGCAAAGATTTTTGGAAACCCCCTTGTGAAAGTTGGGGGAAATATAGAGTTAAATTGCATCATCTATGACAGAAGTAAATTGTCTGATGATCTCCACATGTACCTGTGTAAAAATGGTGTTGGAGTGATGATGAAACTACTTAAACAGAGGGATGACCACACCTTCATTTTGAGGAATGTTTCAGTGCGGGACTCGGGAAACTACAGTTGCGTGTACTCGCTCAACAAATACCCTCTTAACAAAGTGTGCGCATCAGGACTAAAAACAATCCAGGTCCAGGTCACTGGTAAGAGATGTGATTTGTGTTTTATTTAATAAAAGTGTGGTGATAAAAGAGGTTAACTGAGGTCAGGTCAGTTTAACTCTGTACATTTTTTCTGAATCGATGATCACTCAATATACCATGACTGCTAATATAAACTGTATATACACTGTGTTATTTTACCAGTTAATTGATCCAGTTATTAATCCTACAGTGCTTTGTAAATAGACTCGGGACTGATCTACTCTAAGTACTGCTCCTAATGACTTTAATATCTTTACAATGGAGAATTTAATGGGTGCATGGTCACATATGTATTCCACAGTAGAGCTGGACAGAGTCCACTTACAAATGAACAGAATCGCTGATTAGGTAGGCTCATTAAATACCCACGTACTATGTGAGGTATAAAGAATTATGGAAACACCATACATTAACAAACATACCTTAAATAAGATGTGATAAAGTTTTTGATGCGCTATGTTGCTTTGAAGAACCTTGCTAAAAATGCACACTAGTGCATTAGTAATCACATTAATACACTGATTTTTATTTGACCTTTTTCTTTAATTTAAATTATGATATTGTTAGAATCAGTGGCATATTTAATGGATTCATAAATCCATTTTATTTGTTTGATATGCAATGCTAGCTTTTGGTTAAGTAGAATTCATAAAATTACTTTGAAATCACTAATTAATTTGGTTGTAGTTGTTTTAAGTAATTGCACAAAATTTGCCACTAAATTGGTGGAATAATCAATATTGGGAAACCCAGGTCTAGTGCACAATCATATTGTAAACCTGGCGAACAATGAAATATATTGCGCTATGTTAAATTAAATAAGTGATTCTTTTTAATCACAGGTGATAACCAACTATTTTCAAATTAATTCAATTATATTTATGATTTGTAACATCTTGTTTTTTTTTCTTTGTAATTAATCAGAAACAGGTTTTCTTGGTCAAGTATGTTGACACACAGAAGGAATTTGGTTTGGGCAGTTTGTGTCTCTCTAGAACAGTACCAGTATACACACACCGACTGACAGTCCACAGTATACACAATGAGTCCTCATATACACAATAAAAGCAGATAATTACAGTATACAGTCTTCACTATATACACAATATACAAGTAATAAACACACTACTTATAATATACAGTAGGCAGTAGTGCTGAGGTAGAGGCAGGTTCATTATCCAGTACTACACAACATCCAAAAGAACAAAACAAAGGCCCACTCCAGCTCAGTATTAAGGAATGGTCACCAGTGAGGGGGTGTTTCTTTCCTCTATTTCTATTTCAGGAAAACATATTTTTATCTTTTAAACAAAGACTATTGGAAACTTCAGCCAAAATCTGGTGTACCATGCTAAAGCACATACGAGTTCCAACTGATGCCTGAAACAATAAACATCCTGATGTACCGCATATACTCTTCATGTACCACAGTATTTTATTGCTGATGTATCTCCACCTCTCATATATACTATATTTCTGTTTATTACACAATTTAGCTGCTCTAACCGTGATCACGGTGAGGGGCTAGGTTTGTCCTGATCACGATTTTTATTCTTTTATTTTTACAATTATAATTTTTATCATTTGTCTCAATACCTTAATTAGTCTTTCTTTATATATTTTTAAGGCAGTGCTCATTCATATTTCTTTAAGATTACCTTCTGGATAAAGCAATTATAAAGAAGTTCAGGAAATTCTACCAGATTTTGTAGCACATTTATTATTTTGTAGTGACAAAATCTTTTTAAAACCTTTAGTAAAAGTTAAAATTTATATTTATATATATATATATATATATATATATATATATATATATATATGTGTGTGTGTGTGTGTGTGTGTGTGTGTGTGTGTGTGTGTGTCTCAAGTCAAACAGGAAACATATATACATGTAGTTTAGACATGATTATTTATTGTAGCTTTAAAACACACTTGGAATTATGCAGTCCACCTTAAAAACCTCCAGAATGGTTCTCCACATTCTCTAAAGGGAAATAGAGCTTTTAAACTGTGCCAATAAAGAGTTAACATAAATCTATAAATATGGTATATAATGTATATACTGTATTAGAGGTGTTCATTTGGTAAAAAATATCATATTGTGCTAAACAAAAAAAACATGTTAAGTTTATTTTTTAAACAACAGTTACATGTTTACTTCACATTACTTAACCCATTAGTTACCCATTGTTAATACACTACTTCATATTAGTTCATCAATACTCATTGTTAGTTGTTTTTTTAATAATGTGTTTTTGTAATTATTCTGCCAGCAGTTTCTCTGGACAGCCTGTTTGTAATACTTCCAGTTTTTCTGCTGGTTGTGATACTTTTCCTTGGAAGGAATCATATCAAAGCCGGAATGTGTACAAGTACGTATGACTGTATTTCTTCTGCTAAGCAGGACTGAGATGTTAATTTAAGGTGATTGAAAAATAAAACATATGACACACATGCCAGCACCCAGTTACCCTCCACATCTGTATGAAACCTCTCTTTAAAGCATAATAGCAGTGTCCTAATACACACACAGGAGTTTATTAGGAGGAACTGCATCAACCAATCAGAGCTTAATGTGAGACAAATGTGTAACACACCATGACAGTCACATTCTCAGGCCTTTCTCTATAAACACGTTTACTGGAAATGCATTTTGGGAAGAATGTCCACAAATAACTGACCAGTAAAAGTCATTTGTTATTTTTGCAGTTGCAGAGTTGTTCCAGCACCAAGGACCAAGGTAGTGGCACGACTTATGACTGCAGTGCTTCCCTACACTGTTCTGAATGATGAATACATTTATGTTGAACTCAGAAATAGTATCAGAACCACTGTGTAAGCACAGGAATGCCCAGTATTATCTATGAGGGGTGGTGTAGGTACAGGTGTACACTCGTAATAAACTGGAACTCACCTGATTCCACTTCTTTAATCAGGCCCTTTGTGGATAGGATTCTGACTCTTGGTGGATGAGATTGGACACCCCTGCATTAGCATGTCAGTATATCTGTATGAGCTGTATTTAAGGCTGTATAGAATAAATGTGTTCCTTCACTCTGTTTCAGTGAACAGTATACTAATACAGGTCACCGTGATGGTAAGTTCCCATATGGTGTTATATATTATAATATTGCTCTGCAAATATGAACAACTATCTCCAAAACGGCAGCTTTACAGGACAAAAACCTAATACAATTTTAATTTACGTATAAGGAACCAGACTTATTCTATGCAGTTTTGAGTCATTTCTGTTGGTCCATTCATGATGACATTTTCAGGCAATGTAAACAGCAGCTGCTGTGTTCAAATGATAAAAGTAAAAATGAATAAAAATAGAGATACATGTTTTTGGTATAACAGACTTACATACTGTTCATTCTCTCTGTTTTAGCAGCCATCTCAGAGCGAGTGACACAGACAGTGAACAGGTACATTTTGTTGTAATATTCTACAAACATAAATATTCATCTTTCAAAATATTGAAAATATAAAATATGTACATGTAATTACTAGTCTGATCTTATTTTATGATATTAATACTACAGGGAAGAATCCCTTGATGACATGTGTGTATACGCCACAATACCTGACCTAAAAGGTAACATCAGTTCCTCACATTACATGGGGTTACAGTCACAAAGGGACAACAAGGTAACTCCAAATAGGCAGTTTTGTAGGAGAGTGTAAATTAATGTTAAGAGAGTTTACTTAAAGTAGTTTGGGAGCTTTTTCATCAGTCCAGTTATCACATTTCTGATGTGTGGACTAATGATATGAAAAATAATAACTATGAAAAATTGTTTTTTTATTCACAGTTAAGAGACGTCCAGCAGATGTTTGGTAAGTGACCACACAGCCTGGTCTTCTAGATGCAGATATCTAGTCCAGCATTAAAGAGCAGGACTTCTATAGTTGAACTCATTTCTCTCTCCCTAGTAATGCTGACAGGGTGACGCATAGTTGGGCTAATGACCGTGTGGTATACAGCTCAGTACAACATTCTGGTATGTATATGTATTTTGGGGTGTGTATTCGTCATATAGACATGTATGTAAAAGTGGGAAATGAGTGCAGTCATGACCGCAGTGTGTGTCTTTTACAATAAAATATTTAAACTGTATTAAACAGCTGCTTTCATGGATGCTGATAGAGGATCTGTATATGAAGAAGATCACTAAGCTCTCTGTTGTTGGTGTTTTTACTCCAGACGTGAAGACTGTGTCTAAACAACCTGCTGCACACCCTGTTTATGCAAAAGTACAGAAGAAGAAAAAGGAAAAGGCTTATGATGATTCCTACATGTATGAATAATTATATAAGTAATTGTGGGTGTTATTAGGTAATGTCAGGTCCTCTCCTAGCCTGGCCTATAATTCTTAACACTCAGCACAACGATTCTTTCATGGACTTCATTCGGGAGACACTCACCTCCTCTACATGATTCAATCATGAACCATTCTTGATGTCATGTTCACCAGAGTACTGAACTGTCTGAATGCAATCACCACTAGGCTATGTAGAGACTCTCGGTCTCCAGTACATGAAACTTCCTGTAATACATAATGAATTAAAAACAAGTTACACAAAACACATGAAACACATTTACTGAAATAAAAGCTTTTTCTACACTTTATAAACTACAGCTAATATAGAAACACAAATATACATAAACCTATAGTGCATTTACAGCTGCAGAGCAGTTTACTAGCCTTTCCCAGTGTGAATGTTATGTTTATTTGGTGTTGTATGTGTTTCTGGTATAATTATATTAGTACTGTTGTCAGTTAAACATAGTCTTTTAAATGCACTCCGTTTTCACAGTCATAGCCTTGTGAAGTCGGCTCTTATTTGGCAAGAAAATCACAATTGTTATTAAAGGCAACAGGATTAATTTTAACAAAATAGAACTTAATTCCCCTATATGATTAAAACTACTATATTCAGTTTAATCTCCTGCTTGTCGGATGTATAGTCTGGCTCATGGCAGTGAGGTATCCAGTTTAGCAGAGTGTTCTGGTATGTATATGTACTTTGGGTTATGACATATATGACTTCACGGTGAACTGTACGAAGTCTGTGTAAACAACGCCAAACATGACATAAATGCATCAACAGTACATAAACAGCTCTAGTAATAATGTTAAACTCTTACATGTACGACTACTGAGTTAAAAAACAAAAAAAGGTTATAATAAACAAGAAATATTTTTCCGGTCAAAGCCAGCATTGATACATTACGTGTGTTACTGCTTTCAGAGTCATGTGAAACAACAAACCACCGGTATCAGTTCCTACCTAAACTCCTCCCCTTTAAAACGACACCAAAGTTGCATATGTGCAACAACATAGGTAGTAAACAATACATTCAAAAATAATTAAAATATCTACTCCGTGTCTCACAGACATGCTTCTCAGCTTTCCAATAAGGTGTCAATCAAGTCTGTAGACCAATCAGGAGTCGAGTTATGTCGACGCGCATTAAAGTAGGCGGGATCTAAATAGCGAATTTGGTTTTCAGCATTGGAAGGAGACGCATTCGGCGCGAGACACGACACACGTTATTTTCCTTTGTTACAACAGTGAAAACATTGAAAATGTCTTTACAAGAAATAAACCAAAGGCAAAAAGATTTTATGGTGTACAAAAGGTTTTGGCGGAGTTGGAAGGAGAGAGTAAAACTGAGAATTTGCTGGAGTCGGGCAGCAGCCAGAGCTACAATTCAGCTGAGGAGGTAGGCTATATACATACATACACACACACACACACACACACACACACACACACTGCTGACATGGCTAAAGGATCTTATTTTTTTTCTTTCATAAAAAAAAAAAAAAAAAAAAAAACTTTTTGTTTTTTCAAAAAGAACGCAATATATATATATATATATATATATATATATATATATATATATATATATATATATATATATATATATAATGTTTGTATGTATGTAATATTACTATGTAATAGATATTATTCAATAAAGAACTTGAATACTTTCATATAGTCTTTATTAGATAGTATAAAGCACTTTTAAAAAGCATTTTTTTAAGTTTTGCTTTTACCATTGCCACTTTATAATATCTCCTTGTTTGTATGTTCTAAAAGGAGTGATTCGGGGTCAGATGAGGAATGTTCAAACAAAGAAACAAATATTCCTTCACTCCCCTACCTGGATCTACAACCCCCACTGGATCCCCAACCCCCACATCATCCAGTTCTGTCACACCTACTTTACCTGTGACTCAGGGGCCAAGCTCCACTCCTCCAATACGAACTTCATCTTCACCAGAGGTACAGATACCTGGTCCCTCCACCCCCACCCAGAGACAAACAGCACTGGCTAAGAGGAAGGCAAGGCGAAGGTCCACATCAGATGTTACTCTTGTTTCCCAGAGGACACCAGGAAGGAAAGTTGGTGGTCCATCTCAGATGTTGAGGCAGAATGAAGAGGACATGTGGCATAACATCACTGATGATGATGAAGAACCCAGCCACCCCAATTTTTTGCCAAAGCGACCTCCAGGACCCCAACTCCTATCATCCGTAACATACTCACCACTTGAGTTATTCCAGCTATTTTTCAGTACTTCCATTGTACAGACTCTTGTGGACAACACAAACCAGTTTGCAGAGAAGTCAGCTGCAGCTGGAAAGAGACTGGAATGGACACCAGTCTCTATTAGTGAGTTCTATGCATACATTTCACTTGTAAAATACATGGGCTTATATGAAAACGAAGCCCACCAGATGGGGATACAAACTGTTTGTTCTTGCTGATTCAGCCAGTGGGTACACATGGATTTTTTTTGTCTATGAAGGAAAAAGATCCATGGCTTGTGGAAGGGGACTCAGTTATGACTCTGTCAAAACATTACTTGATTATTCTCTGCTAGGCAGCGGATACAGAGTGTTTATGGACAATAATTAAACAAGCCCAACTCGTTTTTCTGACCTGCTACAGGAAAATGCTTAAGCTTGTGGTACCATCTGTACCAATCATTAAGGCTTTCCCCGGACAAAATTCAACGATCTTCCGAAGAAACCCAAGAACCCGTGGCAAGGTTCGCTACACTATGCTACTAAATATGGAAATTATATCATGGCATCATTATAGCAAATTGGCCTAGGATGCAGGTCGTGTAATGCTGTCATGTCAGGCAGAATATAGGTGCAAATTCAACAATCTTCCGAAGAAAGCCAAGAGGGGAACCATCCGCTGGCACAGGCAGGGAAAGCTGCTGTACGTGAAGTGGATGGACACAGGGGAGGTGGATATGTGTTCCACAATACACAAGGCATACACAGGGGACACAGTGAACAGAAGAGTAAAAAATGAGCAAGATGTTTGGAGTACCACTGCTGTTCCGATTCCCGCTGTGATAAAAGAATAAGCACATGGGCGGTGTTGACCTTTCAGATGCTCTGATAGGATATTACAATGCTCTTCACAAGTCAAAGAAAAAATACAAGACGTTCTTTTTTCATTTTATTGATATTGCCATTGTCAGTAGTTTCATTCTGCACCAGCAGATGGCCAAGATACATGGAAAAGCATCTCTCACACAAAAACTCTTCAGGGAAACACTACTAACTGAACTTCCAAACATTGTGAAGAAATCTTCAAATGTTGCAGCCCATAAGGAGCCCACTGCAGGCCCATCATCCAGGCCAACCCAGGATGTGAGGTACATGCCTGCATTCTTCTCCACAGATGCTACAGCTGCAAGAAGAAGATGTGAACAATGCAGAAAAGAGGGAAAGCAAGTAAAGACTCCTGTGTACTGCACAAAATGTGATGTGGCCCTGAGCTTTGTGCCAAAACGCAATAGTTTTCAGCAATGGCATGATAATGAATAAATATTACCTTTCTTACACATGATTATTCATATATATATATGGCGAGATATGTGCTTAGATCTTGTAAATAGTTGTAATATTTGAACTTGACTAAACGTAAAAGTGAAATCTTTATCTCCTGCCTCTTTTCTACTATTTGCTAAGTATTAAGGTGTAAATTTTAGATTTTTATTTGCAGTATATCATGTTGGAGAGTTTGGGGCCACTTGGAGAGGCCACCAGAAGTGCATGATGGTAAGTTGTCAGGGAAGATAAAGAAATACATTATAAGATGTTGCCATGAAGTTTAGATTATACATATACACTTTATATACAGTATAATTTGTAATTATCCTGTTGGAGAGGTTGGGGGCCCTTGGAGACTCCAAAGGGCCCCTTGAAATGATGCTCGCCATTGTATATTCCAGTTTGAATAACTTCGAATCAGTAGAAGGAATTAACTTTAGTTTTTTGGGGGGAATGTAGACCCATGGAGACACAAAATTTAAAAGCAAGAAATGATGGGGAGCATAAACTCTTCAGTTTATAGTCACTAAAATCTAAATTATAACATGAAATTTAAAAAGCGTCAAGTTTTTAGTATATTTTGACCATTGCTGATTAATGTAATGTCTTCAAGTGTTTTCTAATAACATTTTAAAGGCTTTTCAAGAGGTTTTTTTTAAGAGGTTAAACAGTAAGTACAGTAATAACTAACTTAAATGCAACGGGAAACCGGTGGTGCATGATGGGAGAGGGGGTCGAGGGGAATCCCCTTCTCCACACACACGCGCGCTGAACTGTTGCTTCTGAAAGCGTGTGGCAAGGTTTGCCACACTATGCTACCAAATATGGAAATTATATCATGGCATTATTTTAGCAAATTGGCCTTGTTAACATTTAAAAATAAAGGATGCAGGTGGTTTAGTGCTGTCACATGGGGGGCAAACGAGAAGGCAGGATATAGGTGCAAGCATTCAATGAATAGAACAAACGAGACAAAACAAAACCAATACGACAAGACAAACAGAAAACCAGAGAAAACGGAGATAAAGCGGGCTAGACTAGACAGGATGTGACAATGGGTATTTACAGCAGTTAGTCGTGTGGATCCCTTTCTTCAAAACTGTCCTAGTTATGCTTCTTTCAATTAATGGTTCTTTGGAGAACTGCTTTTAATGGTTTTGAGATCAGGCAGTCAGCAGTAGCTGTATGTCAGAACGTTAGAGTACTGGAACTGAGGTGCAAACAGCAGTTAGCTTATAGAGTAGAGAAAACCACAAAGTAGTGTTAGGTGTACATATAGTACATGTACATACAGTGCACACAATACAGCACAGCATGTTGAGGTATCAAAGTGTATATATATATATATATATATATATATATATATATATATATATATATATATATATATATATAAAATGTAAAGGTAGTGAGAATCTTCAGGTAAACAGCTCAAACAACCAGACAGCCTACAGAAATCATGTGGCGGTTCTTTAAACAATCAAAAAATGTTCTTTACATGCACCAATTTCTTTATCAAACTGCTGCTCTGGCAGCTTAAAGAAAAGAGAGCAGGCCTTTGCTGTGTATGCTTCTAAACTCGGGCATGCTCTACACTGATGGGCTCTTCCATGTACTTGTAGATGTTCAAAGCTTCTTTTTTTTTCTGTTGTTAAATTTATGCTTCTTATACTTGCATTTGTGGATTTGTAATATCTGGAGTTAAATCACTTTTATTTTATTTCGAGATTTACCAGTTTGTTGTTACCACATGCATATTGACTCCCACATTAACAAAGTAACATATCACATTTTCAAGAATGTGGCCTCAACAGTGTGTAGGTTCTTTCATGTGTTGTAAGGGAGCAAATGTGTAAAGCAAAAACGTTATTATATCCATGTTATTCATCATATGAATGTAAATGTAAAAATCAATGTTCATGATAATGTTTTATTAAATGGACATAACTGATAATAGTATTTAGGTAACCCATGAGTGTGCAGAAAACTATCCAGCCAACACTGGATAGTGAGGAAGACTCAAACAGCAGCAGCAGATGAATTATCTCTGACCTGTATATCTACAAGTTGGACCAGCAAGGTAGAAGTGTCTAATAGAGTGGACAGTGAGTGGACACAGTGTTTAAACACTCCAGCAGCACTGCTGTATCTGATTCACTCACACCAGCACAACACCCACTAACCACATTAGCGTCACAGCAGTGCTAAGAATAAATCATCACCCACATAATGCTACCTGCTCCCTGGTGGTCCTATGCTGGTCTTGACTAATAAAGATCAGAGTTAAAGGGGGGTAATAAAGTATACAGAGAAACAGGTGGACTACAGTCTGTAAGTGTAGAACTACAAAGTGCTCCTATATGCTAAGTGGAGCTGGTACGGACAGTGAGTGTAGACTGAAGGAGGAGGTTTTAATGTTACGGCTGATGGGTGTATGTAAATGTTTTACTGAACTTTACAGGGCACAAGCAGATGAGTCCTTCTGAGTTACAATTTGTAAATTCTGAACCAAATTGGAATATAAACCTGGACTTGCAGTGTGTGGGTTTACCTAGCATAGAATCATTTACAATGTAATATAGTGTAATATTATTTAACAGTGTATATTCATACATAAATGAATATATCTGTTTTAGGACCAGTTAATAAGATAATGATCTGATTAAACCTCAATATTGGCATCAGCAAACAAATTCATAGCTCATCAAAAGGAGGCCATTACTGAACGCAAGCTTATGTAGGTTAAACCCCGTTTGGTTTCACTTTATACCTTTATGTTGGTGTTAAGTGGGCTAAAGCACATTAATGTGGGTAATTGGTAAACGCAGCCCTATATGTACTGTGTGATGTATTTTGGGTAATGAGGTTTGTGTTCAGACCACAACGAAAAGAGTAAAATATGCTCTTTTTTTATCTACACCTAACTTACTACTTAAATGTACCAGCTCAGCACCGCAAGAGGAAATGTAAAACTCACTGAGAGTTACAAATTAGAGCTACATGAAATTTAGATAGATGAATTTAGTGCATTTAAAGTCACTGAGCAGTTTATTAACCTTTCCCAGTATGTTGATTTAGTGTTGCATGTATTTCCAGATCTAATGTCTTTTAGCTGTGCAGGTTGATTTTGTACTTGTATTTCACAATAATGAATGTGTTTGCTCTAATGTGGCGAGAAGAGTATTATGGTTTATTTAAACTCCTCCAGGTTCATTTCAGTAAAGAGTTACTGAAAGTTCAGAGTGCTGTTTAATCAGCTCTGTGCTGTTGCTGGCCAATAAGAAGATCTGGGCTGGTTACAGTGTGGTTGATGAAGCTTCACCCAGCACCCAGAAGTTCATGTGATGATTGTGATCAGTGATGGAGACACGACGCCTCACACTATGTAAGTAACTTTTCTTATTTCACTAAAACTAAAGTTTACTCTTATACAAGCATTGTAGCTAAACACTGAGCTTTAAATGTGTTCTTATTAAGGTCTAATATTCTTTTTTGATCTTTTATTTTTTCTTATTTATTTTGACTTTATATTTGTGGTAAAGACATTACAGTGATGATGACAGTATCAGCGTTTTCCAAAAAAGGTATTTTATGTATTTTTTCTTTGGCTTATATTCACAACTAAATGTATTTTTGTGTGTGTGTGTGTGTGTGTGTGTGTGTGTGTGTATTTACTGGTTCATTTTAATAACACTTTTCAAAATCTTTTCTATCAATTATTACATAATCTTAAGAAGCAGTTCATTTTTGACATATATATTCACAACAAACTGAATGTTCAGTTCATTTTATAAATATTGATCTTAATACATCATGTTGCTTTTTTTTTTATCAATAGATGATCCTCCTGATTTTCACCCAGCAGAGATTTTTGGAACCCCCCATGTAAAAGTTGGGGGAAATATACAGTTAAAGTGCAGCATCTTTGATAAAAGAAAATATTCTGATCACCTCCACATGTACCTGTGTAAAAATGGTGTTGGAGTGATGACGGAAGTACTTGAAGAGAAAGATGACTACACCTTCATTTTTAGGAATGTTTCAGCGCAGGACTCGGGAAGCTACAGCTGCGTGTACTCACCGAACAAATACAGTCTAAACAATGTGAGAGCATCAGGACAAAATACAATCCAGCTCCAGGTCACTGGTAAGAGACATGATTCGTGTTTGTCTAATAAAAGTGTGGCGATAGAAACAGTTAATTGAGGTCAGGTCAGTTAAGTTCGGTAAAATAAAAAAATAAAAGTCTTTAAAAACTTTGATGTATTTTACTCTAATCAGCAGTAGAGCTGGACAGAGTCCACTTACAAATCAAGAGAACGGCTGGTTAGATATGTTTATTGAACACCCACATACTATATGAGATAAAGAATCCTGGAAACACCCATGCATTAACAAACATGCCTTAAACAAGTCGTGATGGAGTTTGTGATGCGCTATGTTGCTTTGAAGAACCTTGCTAGACATGCACACTAGTTGCTGCCCTAGTAATCACATTAATACGCTGCTTTTTGGGACTGTTTTCACTTTAAATTATGATAGTATTATTAGAATCAGTGGAATATGTTATGCGTTCATGAATCCACTGAATTTGATTATTGATATACAATGCCAACTGTTGGTTAAGTAGAATTTCCAAAGGTATTGGGAAACCCAGGTCTAGTTTGCAGCCATAACGTAAACCTGGGGAACAATAAAATATATTGCCCTGTGTTAAATAAATGAAATTCAACTCAACTTTGTCGTGATACCAATACAGTGTTGTACAGTATAACGAAACATAGTCAGGCTCCTTCTCCAGTGCAGTACAAGAATATACGTGTATATACACTAGTGTAGTGCAAAGATAAATAGACAAAAACAATGTACAGTAGGACATGTGAAGAGTGTAGGAGCAGTATCAGTAAGTATGTGGTTGTAAACAGTATAGATATATAAAGTGTACAGTGCAGGTAACCAGAAGCAGCTTAATGTTCAGGTAACAGCTAGATTGCTTAGTACAGATGTTCAGTATAGATAAATAAACATAGATAAATATATACACAGCTGAGATGTTCAAGTATACAAGTTAACTGTTTTGCGAGGTAGTGGAGCACAGTGTGTGTTGAACTGATCCGGGCTATATCAGTACAGTCTGTACTGTGGTGTACTTAGTGGTGTAGTCATGTTCTGGTAGGTGCTGCCGGTGTGACCAGTTTGACAGCTCTAGGGTAAAAGCTGTTCCTGAACCTGGTGGTTCTGGCTCGGATGTTCTGGTACCTCTTTCCAGATAGTTGGAAATGAGTGATTCTTTTTACCACATGTGATAAACAACTATTTTTGAATCAAGTCAATTATATTTGTGATTTATAATATCTTGTTTTTTTTCTATGTAATTAAATCAGAACCAAAAAAGGTTTTCTTGGCAAAGTGTGTTGACACACACACACGGAATTCAGTATGCACACACTGACTGACAGTTCACAATATACATAATAAATACAGGTTATTATAATATATAATCTTCACTATATACTCAATATACAAGTAATAAACACACTACTAATAATATACAGTAGGCAGTAGTATTGAGGTAGAGGCAGGTTCATTATCCAGTACTACACAACATCCAAATGAACAAAACCAATGCCCACTCCAGCTCAGTATTGAGGAATGGTCACCATGAGGGGGTGTGTTTATCTTCACCATGTAGTTTTTACAGTTTTTTTACAGAAATAATGTACAAAATTAGGTCATATACTCTAAAGCAGACAGTACACTCTGAGGCAGTGCTTATTAAGATCACCTTCTCTAGAACAAGATAACAGATGCCAGCAATTGACTAGAGCTTGATTTGAAACAGATGATGTAGTTTTTATGGTTTTTATAAACACATTAAACAATTTGATAAAAAAAAAATAATAATCAAAAACTATTAAAAACATCTGTCAAAATCTGGTGCGCCATGCTATGTTAAAGCACATACGAGTTCCAACTGATGTCTGAAAAAATAAATATCCTGATGTACCACATATACTCTTCATGTACCACAGTATTTATTTCTGATATATCTCCTCCTCTCATATATACTGTATTTCTGTTTATTATACAATTTAAAAACTCCCATTAGCAAACATCTCTTACTTTAGCACATGTGATAAAGAATGATTTTTAATCAGGTCATTTATTTAATAATATCTTATTTGTTTTTCCTTTGTAATGAAGATGCTTCTTTATCCGTTACTGAACATCCTCAGAAGAACCTGAGCACAAATGAACAGAACAGTGACCCAGTCCAGCTCAGTGGTAAGAAATGTAATGTTTTCATTTAAAGTCATATTATAAAACTATTATTTTTTAAGAAGTTATTATTTTAAGAGTCAGTTGGGTCCTAACACTTCCCGAATGTCTCTGCATGATATTTATTTACCAAATATAAAATATATTAACTTATTTTATTGAACTCGTGCTTTTGTTCAGTGTTTTAAATCAGTTATGAGCTGCTCTAGCCATGATCACGGTGAGGGACTAGGCTTCTCCTGACCACTTTCTTCTTTTTTCATTTAATTAACACATTAGCTCCCAATTGTTGATGTATTACTTCATGTTAGTTAGTCAATACTCATTGTTAGTTGTTTTTATAAATAGTCCAGGAGAAGAAATGTTGTTCATTCAGATTTTGTAATTATTCTGCCAGCAGTTTCTCTGGACAGCCTGTTTGTAATACTTCCAGTGTTGCTGCTGGTTGTGATACTTTTCCTTGGAAGGAATCGTATCAGAGCCGGAATGTGTACATATGACTGTATTACTTCTGCTAAGCAGGACAGCACAGTTACCCCAGCACAGTTACCCTCCACATCTATATGACAGCTCTCTTTAAAGCATAATAGCAATGTCCTAATACAAACCCAGGAGTTTATTAGGAGGAACTGCATCAACCAATCAGAGCTTAATGTGAGACAAATGTGTAACACACAATGACAGTCACATTCTCAGGCCTTTCTCTATAAACACGTTTACTGGAAATGCATTTTGGGAACAATGTCCACAAATAACTGACCAGTAAAAGTCATTTGTTATTTTTGTTGTTGCAGAGTTTTGCCAGCGCGAAGGACAAAGGTACATTACACATCAGTGGTACAACATATGACTGCAGTGCTTCCCTACCCTGTTCTGAATGATGAATAGTTTTTATGTTGAGTTTCAATCACAGCTCACATTATTAATCATTCTGTGTTTGGGGAGAGCAGATCCAGCACACCTGTAGTACCTACTGACAATACAACCACAAATATTTATTGACAGACTGGCTTTAAAGTTTCAACCCATAAAAAGAGACTGTCTATGAGAAAGTCTTAGCCCTGAGTACTCTGTTCTGCTTGTCATACTAGAGCATTACTGTCTATTTAAAATGGGTGGACAGAAACGGGACAATTTCCACTCAGGTTTATAACATTAACTATTGTGATGATAATGCATATTTTGCTAGCATGCCTTTGAGATTTCCAGTGTTAGTAAAAAATATATAGTGGTGAATATGCATAAACATGCTGAATATGGAAATTTCTGTCAGACTTTAAAATATCATATTCTCCACTCTACTTCAGGGACTAAACGAATTAAGCTTCGATTCAATTAAAGTTTGTTTTTATACCAATACAACTATGTACATTATAACGAAACACAGTCAGGCTGCTTCTCCAGTGTAGATATTTAAAAATAAAAAAAATGCAGAGTAGGGGAACTTCAGAAACAGTATCAGATCCACCGTGTTAGCACAGGGATGCCCAGTCTTATCTATGGGGGTGGTGTAGGTACAGGTGTACACTCTTAATAAACTGGAACTCACCTGATTCCACTTCTTTAATCAGGTCCTTTGTGGATAGGATTCCAACTCTTGGTGGATGAGATTGGACACCCCTGCATTAGCATGTCAGTATATCTGTATGAGCTGTATTTAAGGCTGTATACAATAAATGTGTTTCTTCTCTCTGTTTCAGTGGACATTATACTAATACAGGTCACCGTGATGGTAAGTTCCCATATGGTGTTATATATTATAATATTGTTCTGCAAATATGAACAACTATCTCCAAACTAATTAAATTTTAATATATGTCTAAGGAACCAGACTTATTCTAAGCAGTTGTTAACCATTCCTGTTGGTTTCGTCATGATGACATTTTCAGGCAATGTAAACAGCAGCTGCTGTGTTCAAATGATTAAAGTAAAAATTAATAAAAATAGAGATACATGTTTTTGAGACAACAGACCTACATACTGCTCATGGCAGGTGAAATCATTCTCTCTGTTTTAGCAGGAATCTCAGAGCGAGTGACACAGGCAGTGAACAGGTACATTTTGTTGTGATATTCTACAAACAAATATTCAACTTTCCAAAAGATTAAAAATATAAAATATGAACATGTTATTACTAGTCTGATCTTATTTTATGATATTAATACTACAGGGGAATTCCTTGATGACGTGTGAATACTCCACAATACCTGACTACCTGAATACCTTACTCACATTACATGGGGTTACAGTCACAAAGGGAAAACAGGGTAACTCCAAATAGGCAGTTTTGTAGGAGAGTGTAAACCAACCTAAAGAGAGTTTACTTAAAGCAGTTTGGGAACTTTTTCATCAGTCCAGTTATCATTAGTCCACACCTCAGAAATGTGAAAAAATAACTATGAAAAATTAATATATTCAGTATATTCAGGCTAATGACAGTCTGGTATGCAGCTTAATACAATATTCTGGTATGTATATGTATTTTGGGGTATGTATTAGTCATATAGACATGTATGTAAAAGTGGGCAATGACTGCAGTGTGTGTCTTTAATAATAAAATATTTAAACTGTATTAAACAGCTGCGTTCATGGACGCTGATAGAGGATCTGTGTACGAAGATCACTATACTATCTGTTGTTGTTGTTTTTTACGCCCAGACAGTGAAGACCAAGTCTAAACAACGTACTGCACAACCTGCTTATGATAATATACAGAATATACAGATGAAGGCGAAAAAGGCTCATGATTCCTTCATGTATTAATAATTATATAAGCAATTGTGGGTGTTATAATGCTTAACTTCAACTCCTAGAATTCCCCATGTGAGACTCTGGATTCATTATTGATGTCATGGTCACCCAGTAGGAAACTGAACCTGCCGTTCATCCCGTCTGTAGCAAATCCCAACTAGGCTTTATGTAGAAGATCTTCCTATCAGTTTCAAGTCAGTGTGACTTGAGTGACTGCGTAGTTGTTTTCCTCCTCTAAGCGTCACGGTCTTTTAACCTTTTTGTAATGTCTGCACTGATTTATCTAAAAGAAATCACCTCCCTTGTCTTTTTTGGGGTCTTTTACGTATCTTTTCATTTTTCAAACTCCTGCTTGTCTCTAGGTACACTTGTTAATACACTCATTGTTCTCTCGGTTTCGTGATGTTTATAACCACATTTGTTTTCAAATATTTTGTTATTAATTAGTCACACAGATAATGTGTTTCTTTGTTGATAGTGGTACTGCAGTCATTTCACAGGTTTAAATGGGTAGCACAAATTAACCAAGTCAGACTACAGCTCAAATCAAACACAGCCCAGTATGCCAAGTCTTTGCTTACTTCCTAGATTATTGGATTATTATAAAGGAGTCCAGTAGGAGAGCGTTTGAAACATGTTAAAGTAATAAACTGAATGCGACATACAAATCAAGTACATGAAACTTCCTGTTAATACATAATGAATCAAAAACCAAGTTTATCCAAAACCACTACATGAAAAACACATTTACTGACAAATAAAAGCTTGTTTTTCGGTAACACTTTAATAATAACTTTTTCAGTAATAATTCTATTTAATTAATGATTTTAATAGCTTGTGAACAAATCATTCAGTTCCATGCAAATTTTGAACATGAACAAACGTTTTTTACAAATGACAAGTTCATGTAAGTTACTAATACATATATTTGATGTTTACAAACATGTTAACAAATCATTAGTTTTTTCATTAGAAACTTGACAAAAATGAAACAAAATCATTAGTTTAATGAAAAAATTTTAAAAATTAATAAATGTTTATCAAATGTCAGAGTTCCTATCCTGTGCCATTTTTTGTGTGTGCGCTCATCAATATTTATAAAATATGTTAACAAAAGTCATTAGTTCATTCAGAATTTACAAAATTAACAGCAATTTTTCCACAATACCTCGGCTCAGCGCCTGCTGCTAGGTTGAGAAGAATAGAGCACACAAAAGATGTCCCAATCAAGTAGCAGTTTTTCTTGTTTTACTCTGCTTTCACCTAACAGTGTGTTCCAGCTGACAGTGAATCCTACATTACAGTAAACAATCCCAGTGAGGCAAGACAATAAAATTAAATCTGATTTATGTTAAGAGAGATGCTTTTCCAAAATTATTGTTTTGTTTAGTTTTTTTAGACTTTGTTCTCAAAAAGCAGAAAGTTAATTTAATTAGTTTAAATGGTGCTTGTAAATTATATGAGTTAGTAAACATGTGTAAAGGCTTACTAGTTTCTTTAAACAAATAGGTATAAAGCTATACGTTCATCAGTTACAGTTTTTTACAGGACGTTTTTTGCCAGTTACCTGAAACTAAAGTTGTGAAAACTCTTTCATTATTATTGTTAATGTTTTATGAAGACCGTTTACAAACTATTAGTAAAACTATGGATTTTTAATTTTTCATATACACTCTTGTTTGACACTGGACATTATCAATAACTGTGATTTTTGCAATAAGAAAACAAAAGTGGTAAACCATTCAGCAACACATTTACAGATCATCAGTGAAATGGACCAAGACCAAGTGTGATATTAATCAGTTTTACTTTTTATTTGCAGAAAAAGGATTTGCTCAGTAAATTTACAAAGAAGCTCTCTATGATCAAACAATTACATACAGTAAGAAAGCTGCTCATAACAATTTAAAAAAAAGCTCAACGATTACAAAATAAAAGCTGAAACAAGAAAAAAGCTCAACCCTCAAACACCCTTAAGTCCTCCCCACCCCTTCACGCCCTCCACCCCCCATCACCCAATCCCAGATCATACTTTTTTAGCAAATGTAATGCATAAATTATGAGATAAACTACTTTTAAGTACGTATACCCTGTACATACATGTGATTATATAAATAAGGAAGAAATTAGGATTAAGCTCAACAATTACCAAAAAAAAAATCTTGCATTTTGAGAAAGTAACACTATTTCAGTTATTTTTGTTTTTCTCTATTGCGGCTGTAAAAGCTGAAAGGGGATTGTGTGCCAGTTTACTTGTTTTGAGATGTCATGAAAATTGTCTTCCTTAGTGATACATTTTTTGTGACTAATACCTAGCTATCATTCCACTCCTCCAAACCCCTCCAGTCTGTTGTCCCCTCAAGCCTCCACACACATTTCACCTTATGTGTACACCCATGCCCTCCCCCTCATATGTTGAGTATGGACACTATTGCTGAGATCTACATAGCAGATACTGTGGTTTATGATGAAGTGATTTGTATTCCCAGTTTGTTTCAAAAAGACCCCTTGATAAGGCCCCACCACTCCGCTATCAACTTATCACTTCTTGTCCCAGTTCTCTCACATGGGTGGATGACCTTGAGAATCACATGGAATAATCCCAGCATTTCAAACAATCCCACCCGCTCAAAAACCCCCACCCTTTCACCTGGGCATGTGCTTCTTTTCCCCATAACCTGTAAAAAAAAAAAAAAAACAACAGCATTTGTATGTCCACCATTTTAAAACCTTATTGTTTAAGGTTGTCAGGGAATTCGAATTGGAAACAGTAACCGTTTAGATTTAAGTAGAAAACTGAGAAAAATCGGGGGGCTAATAAAACACACCCCTTGCAAATGACACCTGCCCATTCAAGTTCCAAACTGCCCAGTCAGTCAAAAAACCCTGTGAAAATCTTGCAAACACAAAACATACAGTAGACCATAAAACTTCATTCAACTCACATCTCACAAAACAATAAAGTCTCTCTCTAATTCTCGGTAAATAACCTGTAAAATGAATTTCATCACACTCAAAACAGGTGAAAAAACTGAACATGGGGGGGACTGGTGCCCTAACTGCTTTTTTACTGCTCCGGGTTTCTGTTTCACAAGTTCTGTGAGAAAGTAATATGTAAAGTATTAATGTACAGAAACACACATGATTTAATAAATGTGCATCAGGCTTCAATTAAATGTCAGTAATGTTTTGTTATGGGTGTTTTATAAAACAAGTGTGCTCAAAGGTCCCCCCTAGCTTACAATTTTTCTTTCCTATATATCAAACCATGCACTACAAAAAAAAAAAAAAAAATCCCACACACTATAGAATGATTTTTAGTTGGAGTAAATAAAAAACAGATACATTATTTCAATTAACAAAAAATGCCAAAAAGGGGACATTCTATAGTAACCCATGCACTGTAATAAAGATGAAAAAAGTTTTAAATTAATTATTTAAAAATAATGTCGCAAGCAAACCAAGACTTTTTACGGGACAAAGCTAATACGAAATTTCATGTTTAAAGTTATCTTACCACACTTGATCCAGTTTTAGCTGTCTCTCTGTTCTTTTTGTTTTTTCCTCTTTCGGTTAACTTTTTCTTAGCTCATACACTAACATTCATAGAAACAATGATTCCCTGAAAACGGGTGTGCTGTTATTCACAACCTTTAGCGGCCAACCTTCGGTTAATCGGTCACTTTTTTAAATTTGAAGAAGGTGTATTGGACCGTGCCTAAAATCAGGTCAAAGTGGCTAGCCAATTCATACCTTTAACTAACAAAAAGGGGATACGCCCTCTTCCCCCCTCTCACTTCCCCAGTTTAGGTGGTTTTTACCGGAGCGCTGCGGTTTGTTCATTTAAAGCGCTGGGCGCCATTTTCCTTAGGGAAGCGGAAGCGGTTAGCTACAGTGAAACGACAAGAGCCGTATGGTCTGAAGTACAAACAAACACAGTCGAGCACCTTGAGGTAAAGATCAGATTAACGCGTGTGTTTTTAGTATTTTGAGTAGTATTTTCGAGTTTAGCACGGTTTTATAAAACAGTTGAGCTAATGCCTGTGCCATTAACAGAGGGCCTGCTAGGTAGCTAGTCTCTCTAACAGTAGCCAAATTATTAGACTTATTAATTGACTTATTTATTGGATTGGTTGAACACTGTTCCACAGTTTTTTGGTTGTTTCGTTAAGGTTACATACGCCAAAATTTTCAGAACAGTTGCAACCATTACAGTTTTTGATTACGGTCCAGCATAAAAAATAAAATGGTTGATGTATTCAGCTTTTATTTGTAATCCGTTGAGCTTTTTTTTAAATTGATTGAGAGCAGCTTTTCTACTGTATGTAATTGTTGGATCATTAGAGACTTCACTTTGTAATTACTGAGCAAACATCCTTTTCTGCAAATAAAAAGTAACTGATTAATATCACCCTTGGTCTTGGTCCATTCCACTGATGATCTGTAAAGTGTGTGCTGAATGTTTAACCACTTTTGTTTCTTATTGCAAATCACACCAGTATTATTGTATTGATGTCCAGTCCCCAAACAAGAGTGTATAGGATGAATTAAAAATCCATATTTACTAATAGTTTTGTTAACGTTCAATAAAAACATTAACTAATAAATGAAAGAGTTTTTCAACCTTTAGTTCAGGTACTGCAAAAAAAAAAACGTCCCTGTAACACTGATGAACGTAAATAGCTTATAACCTATAGTTGTTTGAATGAACACTAGTAATAGCCTTACACATGTTTACTCATTAATTTTACAAGCAGCATTAATAAACTAAATTAATTAACTTTCTGCTTTGAGAAACAAAGTCCCTAAACTAAAACAATCATTTTGAAAAAGCCATCTTCTTAACATTTAAATCTAATTTATGGTAAGTTGCCTCAATAATTTTACTTACTGTATGTAGATTTCACATGTCAGCTGGAAACACACTTGTTAAGGTAAGCAGAGAAACAGAACTGCTATCTTGATTGGACCACCCATCTTTGTGTGCTTCTATTTTCTTCATAAACTAGCAGCGGTCTGAGCCGAGAGGTGGTGTGAAGAACTGCTGTTAATTTTTGTAATTCTGATGAACATAAAGATTGATTTGTTAAACTATTTATAAAATATGTGAGCGCACACACACTGGGCAAACAGGAACTCTGACTGAATAAACATTTATTAATTTTTAAATTTTTTTCATAAACTAAATGATTTTGTTCATTTTCCAAGTTCTAATGAACTAATGATTTGTTAACATGTTTGTAAACATCAATATATGTATTAGTAACTACATGAACTGTCATTTGTAAACGTTTGTTCATGTTCAAATTCTCATGAACTGATGATTTGTTCACAGCTATTAATCATTAGTAAATAGATTATTACTGAAAGTTATTATAAAGTGTTACCGATTTTGGAAGCGCTGTCTAAAAATGTCTGAGGCTGTCCAAATTCCTAGGAATGTGGATTCCAAAAAACTCTGCATCAAAATGCCAACAAAGCCGAAAAACTGAGAAATGTACATTTTCTCATATGGTTCTGATCAGAACAGAGAAGACTGGAGAGTGGACCACGTCCAGTGGGAAAATGGCAAACCGGGGGTACTAAGGGGGGGGAGAGCTCCCTCACAGCTACACTGTACCCTAGTAGTGGGCTAATGTTCATTGGTTTCAAATGTGGTGAGGAAAAATCTTTAAACTACAAAAAACGGGCAATATGAGCTGAGTGTGTCGAACGGATTTTCCCTCACCATACTTCTTAATTACGTTTTTACTTAGAGAATAAAGAGCCGCCACATACATTTCCTAAAACCCCTGATGGAAATGCCCAGAAAACCTCAATGCAGGCCTTTTTATTGTGCGCAACTGGCTCCTAGACTCATGCTTACTAGGATTCAAAGAGAAAAAAAACAAGGACCTTCCTTCCCAGCACAGCTAAGACTGTAATCCGTTGAGATTGGTGAAAACAGCCTGGTTGGAAACCAGCAACACCTGAATTCTGAGATTCTTTATGCTTATCAGAGGGACATTAAAAGCAGGTTGCAAAATACCATTTATAAACGGGCTTTACCATCGAATACATACATACTTACTCAAACAATGAGATAGACATTTTAGAAAAAGCATATTGTGTTATGCACCTTAAAGAATTTTGCCGTATAACGTGTCAAATATTTCACCAGACATGGTAGTCTGA
>JAMWET010000467.1:62500-111008 GCA_024036415.1 Prochilodus magdalenae | reverse complement strand
AGGGTTCTCCTGTTTAAGTCTTGGTTCCTCCAGTGGACCCTTCTCATGTTTGACAAGGTTCTCTATTTGAGTCTGGTTCCTCTCAGGATTCTTTCTCGTGATTTTATAGGGTTATCCTGTTTAAGTCTGGTTCCTCTCAGTGACCCTTTCTCATTTTTTTACAAGGTTCTTCTATTTGAGTCTTGGTTCCTCTCAGTGAATCTTTCTTCTTGATTCTATAGAGTTCTCCTGTTTTAGGACTTGTACCTCTCCAGGGGACCCTTTCTCATTTTTTTTACAAGGTTCTTCTAATTGAGTATTGGTTCCTCTCAGTGATTCTTTCTCTTGATTCTAATAGGGTTCTCCTGTTTGAGTACTTGGTTCCTCTCCCCCCCCCCCCCCCCCCCCCAGTGACCCTTTCTCAGTTTTTTACAAGGTTCCTTTCTATTTGAGTCTTGGTTCCTCTCCCAGTGATTCTTTCTCTTGAGTCTATAGGGTTATCCTGTTTAAAGTCTTGGTTCCTCTCAGTGAACCCTTTCTCATTTTTTTACAGGGTTCTCCTGTTTTGAGTCTTAGTTCCTCCCAGTGAATTCTTTCTCATAGGTTTAGAGGGTTCTCCTGTGTTGAGTCTTGTCGTTCCTCTCTTAATACCTCCTTGTCCTGATGCCTTCTAAGCCAGTCTTCCCTAGAGAGAGCTCTCTAGTTTGAGTCTTGGTTCCTCTTAGAGGTTCCTCAATGTGCTTTGGGGGTTCTTTCATTTAAGATGTGGGATCATCTCAGTGGTTCTTCCTCATTTGAGTCTTGGTTCCTTTTAGTGGGTCCTACTCATGCTTCTATGCAGTTTTTTTCACCAATGAGCAAACACTCCTTAGTAAATTGGACTGTGTGTCTCGACACAAGGGTCAATGTCCAATGCCCAAAGTGCTAAACAGAACCACCTAAAAATCAGTTATTTAGTGGAACCACGTACGCTATAGAAACCACCTAACATGATGCATCTGTGGCATCTAGGCACTCATCAAAGTTCTGAATTCATCTATGTGCCATTCAAATGAATGTCAGTCATATTATTAAAATGAGTTTACCTACAGATCTGGCAAACAACCTTTGCTGGCTGGATGGAGAGTGGTTGTCTTACCTGGGTTCAGTGGAAGTGGTCGGGATCAAAACGTCTCCGTGAGGTGTCTCCGTCACTGTAAGTAAGGATACAGGTCAGTTTTGAATACGAGAAGGACCTTCATAGTTACAGTTGTAGTGATATGGCAAATCAGGAACTTACCTGCTCTGGTCGTCCACATGGTATTTAACGGGCTGACTCATGCAATAACTTCCAACATGGCAGGGAAGATAAAAATGTTCAGGCCTGTATGAAGGTAAAGGGTACTGGGTATTTGTATTATAGCCATTCATTAAAGGTCAACCAGTTTCTGTTAGCCAGGTGGGATGAAAACGAGGGGCTGTTTTCAAAATGGCCTTTAATGTTTAATAATAGTTGAGGAAAACACCAGAAAAAGAAGATTTGTGTACATGCTGAACCTTTGGTATGCGTGAAAAAAATACTCACAGCTTACTGAACTGACAGTAATCTTTAGCCCCCCTCACTACTTCCTTCCCTGTATGTGATTCGTCAGAGTGCTCTAGAATGCCGAAAATTCTCCTTGGTGAACCAAGCCTCCTAAACTAGGCGTGATAAAAAAAAACTACTTGGATTCAGCTGAAGTCACTTGTCTTCGATCAGGTTCATTCAAGTTATAAGGCTAAACTTGATTAAACCCACAAGTTCCTTGTACAGGGGGTTGCGACAATGAAAACTGAAACACCTGGTTTTAGACCACAATCATTTAGTTATTTTAGTATGGTGTAGGGCCCCTTTTGGCAAGCCAATACAGCATCCAGTTCGTCCTTGGAATGACATATACAAGTCCTGCACAGTGGCCATGAGTGAGTTTAAGCCATTCTTCTTGCAGGATAGTGGCCAGGTCACTACGTGATGCTGGTGGAGGTTCGTCCGTCTTGGTGGTATGCTGACATTACCAAGGATACGGTGGCTCTTGATACATCACAAAAGACTTGCTGTCTTGGTCACAGATGCGCCAGCAAGACGTGCACCAACAATGTGTCTCTTTTAGAACTCTGGTATGTCCCATTGATGCTGTGTGCATTGCAGGTATTTTGAGCAAGAACTGTGCTCTTACTGATAACTGAAGCCTTCACACTCTGCTCTTCCTGGTGCAATGTGCCCCCAATTAATGAAGGATGGCGACCAGGCTGGTCCAATTTAGCCATGAGACCTCACACACTATGGACAGGCTGTTTCAGTTTCACTTGTCCCAACACCTGTATATGTAAACAGACTAGGCTAGATCCTGATTCTGATTTCTGGAAATTGGAGGAGCAGGATGCTTGGGTGATGCATCATCCAAGCTTCAAAAATACTTCTTGTATTACCCGGAACAGGCATGTGATAAAAACATATAAAAGCTTGGTACCGTTTAGTATTGCTCTGTTGGAAATCCGTTGTTAACCTACTTGATAATAACCGGGACACAGATATTCATATGGGCCTTAACGTAACCGAACACATACTGGGACAGACCTGGAGTAGTTCTGAATCAAAGCGGCTCAGTAATTGAACCCAAGTGTACTAAAATGGCTGCTTGTTTAACTGTAGCACTGTGTATTGCCATAGTAAAACATGCATATCGCAGATCATGCAATATCACATAGACCCCTACTCCTAACCCTCTTGCAGAGGTGGGTAGTAGCATAGTTACATTTACTCAAGTGCATGTTCTACCTGTCACTTTAAGGCTAGGTGCCAGTGCCGCCTGTGTGCGGGGAGAGCCAGAGGGAACGATTGAGAATGGTAGAGAATGAGCCCATGGGGAACTATTCTAGGTTGTAGCCCTAGGTTCTTCAAACTGTACTTGTGACGAGCGAAGTCTCGTGGCTCTGTCTGTCTCCGAAACCCCCTAACAACGTGTTTCCTGGCGCGTCCCTCCATGAAAGATAAGTACCCAAACTACCAAGTATCCCACCTCTCCAATGGATCACCGACCTAACAATACTTACATTCATTACACTGTACTTCAGTAGGTTGGGTTTATTCTCTGCTCTAGTGTTTAATAGAAATGTTTTTGCTTACGGGCCGAACACATATAGCGCCTAAAAGGAGTCTACGGTTTCTCACATTTTCAGTCGTACAATTATTTAGTCACTGTCAAAGGACAACAGAACCCGGACCGCCGCGTGCAGTGCTAAAGGTCAGACAGGCTTTATTAACCCATCGAGTAGTATAACCAAAGCAGCAAAACACGATCCAACATGAGGAGAGAGGAGCAAGGTCAGAGTCATGAAAACGGCTAAAGGTCAGAAACCAGGAGGAGGATGTCAGTGAGGCTACCAGAGTACAGGGAAGAAGACTGAGAGCAGAGATCAGAAAGCCAGGGGATTGAACTAGATTGAGGCCAAAAAGGGACAAAGAAGAGATCAATAGTTCAGGGAAACGAAAAGAGGTCAGAACCAGAGTCAGATAAAACAAGATGGACCGTTTAGGATGGGCAAAACTAAGGGTTTGGAAAAACATTGCAATGCAGGAGTGTTTTGGATTTTGTGAAGCTCAAAATGCAGGTAGTGTAATGGAAACAGATGGGCTAATACTCAGGCGACCTAGAGCGGAAACTGTTCTGGTGGACTGGGGACATGTGGTGGTGTGACGCTATCAAGCAATTGCCTCTGCAGAAGTTGAGTCTGGAGGAGTGGAGAAGGCTGCGGAAATCCCGGAAAGGGTGGACAGTCACTAATTTCCAATTTCTGTGTATAAATTTTTCCTGTGTTGTTGTTGACAACATCTCTGATTTTGAGCTGAAAAAAATCATTTTATAGCCACAAATAAATCTATAAAAATCAGGCCACATGAAACTTCAGTTATTCTGGGTGGGTTTCCACTGCAGGTCCTGTCAAAACTGCTCAGATCTTAAGTAGCTTTTAATGTAGCTTTTTTTAAATAGCTTAAAATGAAGGCACTTCTCAGGCACCAACTTACTTTTCCATATCCACGTCTGTGTTTTACCCCATCAGTATCAGTACTTTATTTTGAGGGTCATTGTAAACATGAAAGAATTTAGTTGGATTCTGCTTAGAAAACTGTTTGTTGACCAACACAGGGGGGGGGGGGTGCACACCTGGAAAAACAGCTATCTCCTGAAATCTCACCCCTTACCAGCTTTTAAAAATACATTTTAAAGTAGGCTGTGACCAAAAATGAACCCCAAAGTAGATACGCTTCTTTCAAAGATCTTTCTCAAGAGCTTTTTCAAGCTATTATTATTATGATTTTAATTATTATTATTTATTTATTATTTTTTTGCCAGTCTCGGCATGTGTAAGCAGATGGGTTAATGGTTCATTCTGGCGGTAGTTGTCTTTTTAAACATCGCTGTTGAGTGTCTGACCTTTGACCTTTTTGGCCGAAGGAAAACACTTATGAACAAAGAGGAATGTAAACTCAACACACAGCTCGGATTTCTGAAGGCACCAAAGCTGCGGTAAAAGCAAAGCTTTTTGAACACTCTCTCTCTGCTAAACATTGATTAGCGATGTATTGGTGTCAGGGAATGCGGCCCTGAGGCAAGGAGTCCTAGAAAACCCTCAGAACTAAAGATGCTCTGCGGTGGAGAGAAGGTTCCGAGGGGGGGGGGGGCGGGTGGCGTGGGGGGGGTGGGGGGGGCGTGAGCCAGTCAATATAACAGGAATTGTTATGCTGTAAGGGTTTCAGGACATGCAAGCCTTGGTTCTATTGAATTTGCCTGTGGGCTTCAAGGAAAGCAGAAGGGGAACAGAAACGCTTTGCCTGATGGTCAAAACCTCCTGCCTTACAACCTTGAGAATAGAGGGTCACTGCAATACCTCCAAACCCATTTTTCAAAATAAAACACCCATCTATGGGACCACAGTTTGATCTGATGATATGTCATATATGGTAAGATTAACTAAAGGTATATGGAAATTAGCCAAACTGATGAACAAGTTATTAGCACTGTGGTGTAATGTTGACACCCTGAACTCTCCCGGTGCATGTAAATTCTCATGGTTATTAATGCACTGAGGCGTCAAAATCTTCAGTTTCATGCAGCAGACTGCTGCACGAGCACAAGGAATGTTTGCGAGGACAGTAATGGGTGATTCATTATTCCTCCCCAGCAGTAAACCTCAGTGCAGCATTTGCAATTGTAGTGGATAATAAAATTGAGGCTAGCTGTCTTGTTCCTTCTGCAGAGGTAATTGTCAATTTAAGCCCCCCAGGATCTCCATGTCAAGTGTAATTTTCTGAGCCTAGGATGGTGGTCCTGGTGGTTTCCTCAATCTCTATTCAATTTTCATAAACTCAACCTGAGACTAATGGCATCTTCAAACCGTGACTTTCTTGTTGGACCGCCAGACATAAAAATTATTTATTTCATCTACTGGAAACGGGTTATAAAAGCAGGCCGCTGTTATAAATACGCGTCTATAATCCTCTCCCAGTCACTGCAAAAACTCACACCTTTCCTTCATCGCCATGTTTATTTCCACCCAATGCACAAATGTGGGAATGAACCGCATCGAACCAAGATCTTTCTGGAAAAAGCTCAAAGTAGGTTTTCCACGCCTCAACCCAGGAGACCCATGCCCTGCACAATTTGGCTATTCCCTCAGATCTCTACATACCTGACCAGACCTCACAGACGCTACAGACGCTAACAGCTCCTCCTTTAGAACAAGGTCACACAAGTCCGCTCCGGAGAAAACCAACCGAGAGGTTACAGTCTGTTAATAGGATGAGTCTACAATGGTGCACATGTGTGTAAAGGGAGCTGATAAATGGACTAATGAGTGTAGATACAAGGAGGAGGTCTTTAATAATGAGTTTGGCAGCTTCATGTAGGGAATTGTACGCATGCGGTTGAATCTTTCAAATGGCTTCTAGTTAGACATATGATGCCACTGGTCTGGGTACCGGAGTCGTTATTTTGGGACCCTACGTAGTGCACTGCATAGGGGGTAGTGAGCCCAGTTGTGATTTCAGCCTGAGTGGATTATGAAATAAAAGGAATTTTCTAGAAAATAAGTGGAATTATTGTTTAATAAAACATAAACAATTCACCAAGAGACGGTAAAGTCCTTCAGGAATATGCGTTTAAATGCTTAAGAGCCATGTACTGTTACAAGAGGAAAGGAATGTCGCCATGCTCCATCATTATATACAGCGGTCCGATCAAGATCATTATTAAATGCTTGCATGTAGTTAATTTAGCTGATGCTCTAATCCAGAGCGGGGACCCTTACAGGGTTAGATCATATTACAGGTGGTGGGCCAATGTAGTGTTAGGAAATCTTGCCAAGGACTCTTATTGTGTAGCCACAGCTATAGGCACCGAGACCGGGATTCAAAACCCCCGTCTTCCACATGTGGTGGTTGGCTCCCTGGTGGGTAGTTGGTGTTATCCGCTGAGCTACACCACCACAATGTAATAAAAGCACTGTTCAATTCTAAATCTGACAACTTTATAAAAAAACTTACCAAATTACCCACCACAAGTCTTATATATAGCACCACCGCCGCCCCCTATTCCCACACTTCTCAGAGTGGACTTCTCATACACCTATACCTGCTCCCGACATAGTGCACTATGAGGGAATTGAAATACTCGCTCCTGCAGCCCATCAGCGCAGTATAGATACCACCAGACATTCAGAGAGATCAAAGACATACAGGCAGATCCGTACTCCACAAATCGTGCACTCTTTGTCGGTAGAAGCTGGAATTACACTTGGTTACACTTCTATAGCGCCTTTCACAAACCCAAGGACGCTTTACAAACACAATAATAATAATAATAATTAAAAATAATAAGTTTAAGTGAGTTTTGAAGATGGAAAGAGAGGGTGAAGTGCCTATAGATGAAGGTAGGGAGTTCCAGAGTGTGGGGCCAGCAACACTAAACGACCTGCCACCCATAGAGGAAAGCCTGGACATAGGTACAGCTAGGAGACCAGAGTCAGAAGACCTTAGCCTACGTGATGGGATGTAAGGATGTAGGAGAGCTGACAGGAGAGCTGATAGGTGGGTGCTAGGGCGTGTAGGGCTTTAAAGGTCAGGAGCAGGATCTTATAGTGGATGCGCTCTGTAACTGGTAGCCAGTGTAGCTGAAGAAGGTTGGGCGTGATGTGCGTGGACTTCTTGGTGCGTACTAAGACTCTGGCTGCGGAGTTTTGAATGTCCTGCAGAGGGCGAAGGGTTTTGGAGGGTAGACCATGGAACAGAGCATTGCAATAATCTGGCCTAGATGAAATAAATGCATAACCCAGAGTCTCAGCATCTTTCGAAGTAAGCAGTGGGCGGAGCCTAGCAATACTGCGAAGATGAAAAAATGCAGACTTTGTCAGAGATGTAATATGGGAAGCAAAACTGAGGCATGGCTCAAACAGGACACCAAGGTTTCGCACAGTAGTGGACGGGGTGACTGGTGTGTCATTAGTCACACAGCTGTCTTAGTGCCAACAATTATAAATTCAGTTTTTTTAGTGAGTACAGAGATGTTGGAGACTCAGCCTGGGTTTGAAGCTAGCTCTGACTGGAACACACCCACCCGCAGCCTGTAAGACGTTGAAATTACGTGGTTTAGATGTTTATCCTGCAAGTTTACAGTAATTCATACTGTAGGAACTTTAATTCAAGCCTGTGATATCGATTATGGAGTTGTTAAGCATGCTTCCTAAGTCCGTTAGCTATCTGACCAGCCCAGTTCTAGATAAGGAAATAAGTTAATCAGTCCAGCAGTGTAAACAGAACCAGGTTCTTTCTTCATTAGCATGCTCAATGCTCCATGAGAGCTGTATTATTAGTGGCATGGTGAGTAATATGTACAGTATATGATGTATACTACAATGACTTGGAACGCTGCTCAGCCAATCAGGCTTTAGGCCTGGAGCTATCTGTTTTATTACCAGCCGTTTACTCCCGTGCTCACTGGAGCTGATAAACCTCCTACACCCAAACACTGGGGGCAGACAGTGCAGGTTTGAATGTGGGGAGGCTGCAGCTGCGGTTCTGTAGATGCTACTGGGTAAATGTGAGGCTTCATCATCATGAGCTCAATTTACTTACATGCTATGTTGCCTTTGGTGTTGTTGGGCCTTAGAGGCAGAGTTTCAAAACTGGTTTTAATAAGCCCTCTTCTACTTGGCCTTGTTGTCTCCGTCCAGCGAGGAGGGGGTGGAGATCCCTGACAGATCTTAAGAGCTGCTCTGCTACTTTAGATGAGAAAATTGGACATGGCAAAAATTGGATAAACCCAGTAACCCTTGGCCTGCCGATCCAGACCTTTTAATGAACAAGGGCCAGTGCTGATACCTAGAGAAATCAATACACAGACATATATAAAACAAAAGTGCACTACCTGGCAACCCCAGCCTAGTGCTCATACCTATAGAGGAGAAAAGGTCATACGTGCAACACAAGTACATACACCTATAACTTACACATCTACTAGAGCTCACTCATTTAATTGTCTTACAAAGAGGTGGGTCTTCATTCTGCGCATGAAGACCGCGAGAGACTCCGCTGTTTGGAGTCTCTCCATTTCTAGAATCCACTAGAGTGTTAACAGTGGCCTGCTGGGGGAAAAAGGAACTGGAAAGTGGACACCTGAATATGCTGAAAAGTCACAGCTGTCTTGTAACTACTAGCAACACTCCAGGAGTGGTATCATGTGTGAATAGGAAAACTCCAGGGCTCCAAAGCAAACACAGATAAGGACCCAAAGTCATAGCTTCAACAACGCAGCATTGCTGCCGCAACCTCCATGGCGTAATGAAGCTGTATTGGCTTCAAATGTTCTTTTTTGTTTTTGCCCCTGATCCCATGTACCTCGGGAGGCAGGTATGGCTGCCGGACCACCTTGATGGTAATCCGTGTGAAGATATATCCTGGGATCAATGGCATTCGCTTAAATTGGACCGCAGGAAAGACAGCTTGGAGCATGTGTGTAAATGCTATGCAGACAGATGTGTCTACATTGCTGTGTTACATTACATTTCAGCAAGTGCCTCTTTACTGGGCTTACCAGATCCATCATCGAGAGACAGATGGCTTGTTAGGATGGAGAGTTCTTCAAAGAACTTCTGGTCTTGGTACCTACCACCAAAGGTAAGGTCATGCAGTTTCATGTTTCCTTTTTATTTAAGGTCACCACCCAAAAAAAAAATGTTTTGAGATGATGCTCTCGAAGTGGAGAACAGATTGAAGGGCTTGATAAATGGACAGAGTGAACCCACAGAGCCAGCAGGTTTTAATCTTTAATGTAAAATGCAAAACCCATGAGACAGATCCCTAGAGGGTGCCAAATCCTCTCAAAGCAAGATCAAAGAAAAAAGAATTTTAAAAAACATTACAGCAGCTGTATCATGCTTTGAAACTTCTCTTGATCTCTTAATAGCTGTGGTTCAGCAGTGAAACTGGAGCACTTATTTCTACTGTAGATCTCTGGGCTATAATGCCTCCCGAAACCTTGGCCCAAAAAAACAGACGTACAGCCCACAACGTACTGTCCAAACAATTCACAAATTTGTAACGTCTGAAACTGACCCAAGCATTTAAATGAATAAGCATGTGGTCAATCTTAGGTTATAGAGGGGCATCATACTGGGCTTCAGCCTAGCTCAGCCAGTCCCGTTGCAACCCACCAGATTCACTGTTCAGTCTGTTTTACAAAATACAAAAATATTTACATTTCAAGTTGCTAAGTTTGTTTTTCCTAAGCCATCTAATACATGTAAATCCAACAACTTAAATACCGTTCAATCAAGCCGAGTATGTTTTTGTGTGGCACTGAACACCCTTTTCCCAAAAGAAAAATATTTAAAACATGTAAAACTGTAAATGTTAAACATCATTTGGAAGAAAAAAATGAGCAGTATTTGATAAAAAGACATTGCCAGATGTTTACATCTGGAGACGTGGATTAAATGTGTTGATACGAGTCAGTCAAAAAGCTGAAATTCAAAAAGCGACTGGCTTCTACAAGAGGATAAATGATCCAAAACATTCACCTCAAAATCCAACCTTAACTACATCAAACGGAATGCAAGAATCTGGCTCCTGCAGTCCACTGCTACCTACTACTGTTTTTAAAAATGAATCAAACACAAGCGTTTACTGCGCATTAACCTTCGCAAACACATCAGCAAAAACATTTAGTTTGGGTGCTCTATAACAAACCGTGTTCACATATATAGAGCATGGAAACTGATTATTTCATTCTTGCACTGAAGGTAGAACAAGGAGGACAGGCTGAGAGGTTGAGTTGGTTATTTAAAGGCGATCAAAAAACAGTACCGGGATACACAGTTTTATAGCCCATTCACACGCCCCTAAGGCAATAATGTAGTTAGCTTTGGTACACCAGATAGTCAACTCTCCTAGCCTTCAGGTATTTGGCTTTTAACCTACAGCTATATTACCCAAGCTCCACCAGGCTCTTCTACTCTGGCCACAGTGGGCTGAAAGAGGGAAGAAGGACAGAATCTCTTATGCTAAATCAGAGGTTTATCTAATCCATCCATCCATTCAGCCATCCATCCATCCGTCCATCCATCCCAGGACTCGGATTCTGTTTCCTGAGAAAACGGGCTTTTCAATTAGGGTATTAAATGGTTTTACAAAATAGCAAAATCCACCAACAACATATAGAGAAAAAAGGGGAAAAAATTTTTCTCCCGTCAAAACGTGTATTAATCGTAGTGGTACAATGAAACAACACTTGATATCTGAAAGAGTATCTTGCCGATCTAAAGAAAGTTGAGATGAAACACTTAAAGCAGGTGGAAATGCAGGGTCAAATCCTGTAAAAAGAGCTTTGAGAACCCAAACGTGAGAACCTTAAATCAAGCCTCTCACAATGTTCTAGAACCACCACTTGAACCATGTAGCAGCCGGAGTAATGTGGGAGTTCGGGTTTTTTTTTTTTAAATTATTTTAAGCTGTAGTTACTCAGGCAAGGTGTTTTACCATTACATAGGTACTGACGGCTCAGTGATGTTCTTTGCTTTTTCTCTAGTGAGCCTTTCAGGAAAATTCTATTAATTCTGTTCCTGTTGTGTTCCTGCCCTAAACAGATTATTGGGGGACATTCTTCAAGGGGAAAAATGTCTACTCTCAACAGGCAATTTTAAAATTGTCCTTCCCATTAACACATGTGGTGAGTGGCATGGTTCATGCTGAGAAACAGCACATCAATCTGTAAGAGTAATTGGCACAAATAAACAAGGGGGGACTCATGCACTGGATTGCCTATAACCCCACAGGACACAGCCGGAGTTGCTTCAATGGAGCTGGCATACGAGATGGTCATCAGTGGAAAAAACAGCTTTCCATTGTTCAACTTTGCAAAATCTGCTTTCTAAGACCTACTCTGGTTTTTCAAACGAAGCCCAAAACATGGCTGGGCCATATTCCCTAAAGAGCCTACATTTAACATACAACAAAAGGTCATCAGTAGGGAAGAATGCTGCCTGGTTCAAAAGGAGCGCGTTTTCAATGGGCTCCCAGATTCAGGCCGGGAAACTGAGCTGGAAATGGATGGCAGCAAAATTACAACCATCAGGTGAGGTGCGTGTGGAGCAGGAAGGACCCTTTCTACATTGAGCAGAAGGAAGTGAGGATGGACCAGAGGAGAGTTCAAGACATTGAAGTTGAGTAAATAGAAGACGTTCCAGGCAGTTCCCAGGATACTGCAGTTCCCAAGCAATCATGGCTCGATTCTCCCAGAAAAGATACTGGACTCCTCAAAGGAAGAAGTTGTGTATGGACAGTATGATGGCGTGTCCATAAAATGACTATGAAAATAGTACGAGAAAACAAGGCAAACAACGTTTCTAAAGGCATCATCGGGGGAGAGAGGGCGTTTTTGGAAAGCCAGACCACAGCAGGCACTTGTCCCGGAATCTAATGGAGCAGTAATTTACCACCACGACTCCAGAAACCAAAAACCAACGCATATAATTGATGCTGATAACCCTACATCACAAATAGCAACGCAAGCACCGTTCACAGAGAACCTAGAGACATCTCCACCCATGCTCACTGATACTGAGACGCCTGACACCACATTACCTACAACCGTTCCGCACCCAGTGTATACAGAGGAATTTACAAACAAGGCAACAAAGGTCAGTGGAGCCACTCCAAAATCTGTCACACCCACTATGATGTGCCTTGACACTGAATGCACAAAGGAAACCACAACGTTAACAACCTACAAGACAGAAGTCCACAGTGAGACCACCGTGGCACCCAAGACAGAGATCCACAGTGAGACCACAGTGGAACCCACAACAGAGGTCCACAGTAAGACCACAGTGGAACCCACAACAGAGATCCACAGTGAGACCACAGTGGCACACACGACAGAGGTCCATAGTGAGACCACAGTGGCACCCACGACAGAGGTCCATAGTGAGACCACAGTGGCACCCACGACAGAGGTCCACAGTGAGACCACAGTGGCACACACGACAGAGGTCCATAGTGAGACCACAGTGGCACCCACGACAGAGGTCCACAGTGAGACCACAGTGCCACCCACGACAGAGGTCCACAGCGAGACCACAGTGGAACCCAAGACAGAGACCCACAGTGAGACCACAGTGGCACCCACGACAGAGGTCCACAGTGAGACCACAGTGGCACCCACGACAGAGGTCCATAGTGAGACCACAGTGGCACCCACGACAGAGGTCCATAGTGAGACCACAGTGGCACCCACGACAGAGGTCCACAGTGAGACCACAGTGCCACCCACGACAGAGATCCACAGTGAGACCACAGTGGAACCCACAACAGAGACCACAGTGGCACCCACGACAGAGGTCCACAGTGAGACCACAGTGCCACCCACGACAGAGGTCCACAGTGAGACCACAGTGGCACCCACGACAGAGGTCCACAGTGAGACCACAGTGGCACCCACGACAGAGATCCACAGTGAGACCACAGTGGAACCCACAACAGAGACCACAGTGCCACCCACGACAGAGGTCCACAGCGAGACCACAGTGCCACCCACGACAGAGATCCACAGTGAGACCACAGTGGAACCCACAACAGAGACCACAGTGGCACCCACGAAAGAGGTCCACAGTGAGACCACGGTGGAACCCAAGACAGAGATCCACAGTGAGACCACAGTGGAACCCACAACAGAGATCCACAGTGAGACCACAGTGGCACCCACGACAGAGATCCACAGTGAGACCACAGTGGCACCCACGACAGAGATCCACAGTGAGACCACAGTGGCACCCACGACAGAGATCCACAGTGAGACCACAGTGGCACCCACGACAGAGATCCACAGTGAGACCACAGTGGCACCCACGACAGAGATCCACAGTGAGACTACAGTGGCACCCACGACAGAGGTCCACAGTGAGACCACAGTGGAACCCACAACAGAGATCCACAGTGAGACCACAGTGGCACCCACGACAGAGGTCCACAGTGAGACCACAGTGCCACCCACGACAGAGATCCACAGTGAGACCACAGTGCCACCCACGACAGAGATCCACAGTGAGACCACAGTGGAACCCACAACAGAGACCACAGTGCCACCCACGACAGAGGTCCACAGCGAGACCACAGTGGAACCCACAACAGAGACCACAGTGCCACCCACGACAGAGGTCCACAGTGAGACCACAGTGGAACCCACAACAGAGACCACAGTGGCACCCACGACAGAGGTCCACAGTGAGACCACAGTGCCACCCACGACAGAGATCCACAGTGAGACCACAGTGGAACCCACAACAGAGACCACAGTGCCACCCACGACAGAGGTCCACAGCGAGACCACAGTGGAACCCAAGACAGAGGTCCAGAGCGAGACAACAGCGGCAAAGAACACAGAGGAAACATCCCTAACATTTTCTACACTGGGAGTGCCCTCAGATACACCAACAACTGTACCTGCCATTACAACCAAACGTCCGCAAACAGAGTATACAACGGGAATGGAAACATCCTCTGAAGATCCAGAGAGCTGGCCTTGCTATGGACTTATTCACCGCACCACTACAGCCTTCGATAGATGTTTGGAGAAACTGATAGCGTACCTGAAATTACTGAAATCACAGAAGACCACTCCTAGACCCCACCTATCATCTACTGCCAGCAGTGACCTTTCAAGCACATATTTAAACTTCAAATCCCAGAAGCCATTTCAAATGGGAAAATCAAGCAAAACCCCACGAGACCACAATTACCTTATAAGAAGTCGCCGCACAAAGATGAAAGATGAAGATAACGAACATTTCTACTATTTTGATGGCAAGGTCAGAAGAATAACCAGTACCCACCCAGGACCTGAAATGAATGTATAATAATTTTTAGTTTTATGTATAGACACTCATCGTTAGAAATTATGGGGGCCTCAAGAAAAACAATGCCCCCCTAGCCCATCCCATATCTACATTCCGGACTCTGGATCAAATGATGGGACCAAACATATAAACATAATTTCTGAAATATATAAATTTCACCTGAACATGCTCACTGAGACATTCAGTGTCGTTTATGACATTGTGGTATGTAAAGCTGTAAGCTGCAAAATCGCTCCTGCTATTCATGGGTTCCCATGTTGACTCGCTAATCCAGTGTTGGCAGGCTGGTCACTCGATCATAGCAGTTCCGATGTTAGCTTCACTGGCAACAAAATTTTGGTTTAGCGAAACTTTCTTTGGAAATGCTCTAACTGAGATCTTACTCATTTCCCAATCTGGTCTTCAGTTGGTAAATAATTCACTCCTCCCACCAGTCTTCTGGCAGAGCTTTCAGAGTTACAGTTGCTACAGAAGCATCCTGAACTTGGTTACAGCTACTAGGCTTTGAAGGACCAACTGGGTTGACCAATCGGCTATAGGTCACTCTGAGGCAGACCAGTGCTGCAGCTGTAGTTAGTCCAGTGAATAATTCCTGTAAAACTAGCATCATGTGCTAGCTAGCATTAGCTAAGGTGTTTAGCTAGAACTGCTGAAGCTGTGTAGCGTCATCTTGCTAGAGTTAAGCTTTCATGTGAGTTTAGGAGCTTGGCTAGCATCCGTAGCACCAATCAGTCGAATGTTGCTTGTTGGGTTGTTACTGTTATTATATGTTGTTTGATTATTCTCCTTATTATTCGAAATTAATATGTTCATTTACTAGTAGCTCCAAAGTTGTTTTCACAGATTTAACACTGTTGACATATTGTCCTATTTTCACCTTTTAACCTAGCCATAATTTCTTAGACCTCAAAGTAGCTTCCTACTTGCAGACTACTTATTCAAACCTGCTGCTCCACCTTAAATGGAACAGCAGCTCACCACTGTCAAGTTAGGGTATGCTGTATATGTGAAATCGGGTGATATTGATTAGCTTATCATATCGCTTTCGGAGTTGAAAAGACAGACTTTAGAAGTGAAAGGGAAATTTCAGAGGCCCTTAGTTAAACGTCATTTCACCATTTATCCAACTTCAGCTACGTCACATCATTAGCATCGTGACACTGATATACGCAAAGCTACGAAGTCAGTTGTTATAATGTGCTCTAATGTCATTTCATCCAAAAACAGTGAGATTACAACACAGTGTTCAAAATAATAATCATAAAGTCACCTCACACCTAATATGTCAACTTGACATTAGAAATAACCAAAACAGCCACAAGCCTATTGGAATAAGCTCGTATATACAGGAGTTGGACAATGAAACTGAAACACCTGTCATTTTAGTGTGGGAGGTCTCATGGCTAAATTGGACCAGCCTGGTGGCCAATCTTCATTAATTGCACATTGCACCAGTAAGAGCAGAGTGTGAAGGTTCAGTTAGCAGGTAAGAGCACAGTTCTGCTCAAAATACTGCAATGCACACAACATTATGGGTGACATACCAGAGTTCAAAAGAGGACAGACAGTTTGGTGCACGTCTTGCTGGCGCATCTGTGACCCAAGACAGCCAAGGTCTTTGTGATGTACCAAGAGCCACGGTATCCAGGGTAATGTCGAGCATACGCACCAAGAAGGACGAACCTCCACCAGCATTCACGTAGTGACCTGGCCAACCATCCTGCAAGAAGAATGGCTTAAATAGTCCCTCTGATCACTGTGCAGGACGCAGTATATGTCATTCCCAAAGACCAACTGAACGCTGTATTGGCCGCAAAAGGAGGCCCTGCACCATACTAATAAATGATTGTGGTCTAAAACCAGGTGTTTCAGTTTCATTGTCCAACCCCTGTATGCTACATGGTATGTGGAAAGAGCATGTGGCCACATAACCATCACACCTGCGTGAGCATGTTAGACATTCCAAAGCCATTCCCACATTGTGGGCAATCATACAGAATTGCCCCCTTTGACACTCTAAGGAAAGCCTTCCACATTATTTCGGAGTGTGTCCATTCTGTGCTTGTCCAGCAAATAGTGATTGTAGACTTGTGTGCAGCTGCTCGACCATGCAAACCCAACAACACTAACGCTAATGCTAACGCTAGACTGGCTGGCTAGTTACAGATATTGCCTTCAAGACCCACTCGAGTGCAGGGTACAGTGAAACACAGATGACTCAGCCTCTTAGCGTGTTGGAGCTATAATTGTATAAATCAGCCCCCTGCCACCTCTGCAGCGGCTAGGGCTGCTAACGTATATGGAGGTAATCAGAAGGAAATTGCCTGTGCTAACAAACATAAGCTATTGCTAATGACAAAAAAATCCTTCCCCTGTGCCACAGTTGGGAATCAAATTAGGACATTGTGAACTTGATGGTGGGATCATGATTTACTACATCACCCCTGCGCCTCCTCAGTGGTTTGCCATTTATAACACAACATCACAGCTTCATTCTTCATCCTTCATAAGTTGAAAACAACGAGTTGGATTGGGAAAATCCAGCTGTGCATGAATAAAGCCCCGCAACACTCTGTGGGTTTCTAACAGTGGCCCATAATTATGAAAGGTCTGGAGCTAATGCCTAATGAAGGTTAACACCCGTTCTGATTCTCCAGTGATCCAACTATATTACTTACAGTGGCCAAGGTACATGCACTGTACCAATTTAAATCTGAAGGTACTGTATTGCAATTAGACACCTGGGAGGTGTTTCCATGAACTCTTTCACCCTGAACAAAACTGTGGAACACTTTTATTGGGTTCCTGTCAGGTTCTTGTTCCTTTTCAAAATCTTACCAATTCCTAGAACCAATGAATATGGATAAGGAATGAGCAAGTGACATTATCAATGAACATGATTGGCATCTGAAGGAAGACGAGTCTCCATCAGGATCCAAATGCTGTACTGTACTGGTATTGGTGTTGTTAGTTCTTTAGCTCTTTAGCTTCCAACACGAAAACAGTCGTATCCATCCATCAATCCATCCATCCATCCATCCATCCATCCTATCAATCAATCCATCAATCCATCCATCAATCCATCAGTCCATCAATCCATCAATCAATCCATCCATCCATATGTATCTAGAGGCGGCCCAACAGGGTACTAGAGCCTCAATTGTACAAGGTTCCCCTTTAAACTTCTCCTTTTACTCTAATACTGTAATCACTTCCATATCTTCGCTGTCCAAAGAAAAACAGGTATCTCCAAAATGGCAACTTTACAGGAGAGACCAAAAACCTCATTTAATTTAAATGGAAGTGAATAGAACCAGACGTCTTTCCAAGCAGTTTTGGGCCGTTTCTGTTGGTCCATTCTTCATGAAATTTCCACACAGTGTAAATAGTACCTTATGTGATCAAAAGAGGCATAAAAGTAAAAATCAACAAAAATGGAGATGCATGTTTTTGTTTGTACAGCGACGATATATAATTATTACATTCACACATAATATAATTCAATTCCAACAGCTCCTTCTTGTTATGCTATAATCCCCAGTGTGCTCCTATAATCGTGTTGAAGACCGGTGCTACATTCTACAATTCAACAGCTCTATAATAATATCTGAAGGCCGTTTGTCTTTTCTTATCCCACAGTTATTATCTGTTCATTAACTGCAGCAGATGATTGAATGTACATGCTGACCAGCCCACCACCATCTAAATACACCACTGCTTCCCAAGTCATTTTGGACCTTTTCCTTTGATCTGTTTATCATGACATTCACACATTGAAAACGGGAGGAGACGTTTTCAAATATTCATGAACTGAAATATACAGATACGAGGCTTTTTCACAACAGCAGGTATGTACTAGTGTTCCTGGTGATCAGCAATGTTGGTCTATGTTGCAGCTCATGCTGATGTTGTGCTAGCACTCTGAGATTTCTGCTAGTCATCCTATTTTTCCATTGGAGTCACTGAAGTGAGATGAATCACTGAAGGTATTAAAATGGTAAACAATGTTTCAATAAAGAGAAATAGCCAAATACACATGGTGGGACTGGTGCACACCCTTTAGGTGAAGAAACAGAACAGAGTTAGAGTTAATCTAACATTCTGTGTGCAGACATTATATACGCATTTTTATGCAAATTTAATTTAATTTAATTTAATGAGAGATTAATGGGAGAGATTAATATATATACAAACAGAGTGAAATAACAACAGCTGTGATCAATATTCGGGTTATTTGGTTCTAGAAAATGGAATGGGATTAGGAGATGGCAGACATGTGACTGTGATGTCATCGCGTGGTGTGTTATGGGAAGTGGGGTCAGGGAGATCGGGGGTGAGAAGAGAGCCAGCAGGCGTGACAGCTACTTCTCCAGCACAATAGTTAATACAGTGCAAAGAGACACATTACAATATGTGACATTACACTGACATCAATATTCCTATTAAAGAATTGACTACCATAAACATTATCACAACAAGTGCATAATCCTAATATATGTCCTATTAAATAATTACAGTGATGCTATAATATTATCTAAACACATCATTTAACAAAAGATCATCATAGCTCATCAGTAAACTGTGTTGTTGTTGTTTAGAAACCCCCAACTGCTCCCTGGGCGCCATGTATAAGGCTTTCCACCACTCCAGGCTAGTGTGCTCACTGCCCCCTAGTGTGTGTGTGTGGGTGTTTCACTTCACGGATGGGTTGAATGTGAAAGACAAATTTCTCTGTGTGCAGCACAAGTGGCTGGGGTCTCTAAACTCTCAACTCAGAGAGTGACTGGCCTCATCAAAATTATAATGACGCCACTAAGAGTCATGGGTAGCAGTATGTAAATCATTTATGAAGTCGGATTACCTCAGAGGACAACTGTATAGGTCATGAGGTGTGGCCATCACTCACAAGCCAACACCTCACAACGTATACATGTGTGGACGTTCCCAAGTCGTCCCCTGAGGTATCACCACGTCACAGTCATGTACAATGTACATACTGATATCCCTTGACTTTTGGTATGGTAAAGTGATGTCACATGTCTAAGAGCTACTAGAAATCTACTGTGAGACTGAGGTCATCACTTGTGTTTTTGTAATCACAGTCATGTGACTCACAAGTAGGAATTCATTCAGCCCCCCGGTGTATGATGAATATACTATCATCTTAAGATTTTAATCCCACAGTGGGGAAATGTACAAGTCTTCCGCATTTAACCCATCCGTGAAGTGAAACACCTACATACACACTCACACTAGGGGGCAGTGAGCACACAGCCCTATCCACGGTGCCCAGGGAGCAGTTGGGGCTTAGGTGCCTTTCTCAAGGGCCCCTCAGTCAATACTATCAGCTCAGGGAATCGAACCGGCAACCCTCCGGTCACTAGGCTGGTTCCCTAACCTCCAGCCCACAACTGCCCAACAAATCATCTGGTAGGCAACACCAACACCGCCCCCCCTCGTAGCCCAGCCCCTAGCCCAGCCCCTAGCCCAGCCCCTAGCCCAGCCCCTAGCCCAGCCCCTAGCCCAGCCCCTAGCCCAGCTCCACAGCTTTAAAACGCTCTAAAAGCATCAAAGCATCACATAATAGAACACTGTGCAACACGTTTTCTTTCAGAAAGGACTCAAAGGATGCATTCAGCGACCTTTCAGGCGCCACTACTTACACTGAACGGCAGCAGGAACAAGGTGAGTCCAGGTCTACAGCTTCATGAAAAGCAGTTCTCAAGAAACTGGACATAAACAAGCAGGAGAGCAGGCTTCCCTGTATACACGTCTCCTTCTGTAATTGAGTATCAGTGCACCTCTTACAGGATGCCATTTTCAGCAATGGTCAAAAAGCAACGACAGCAACAGATGAATGAATTGATAGTCAGAACAGGCTTGCTTTTCTGTTCAAAGGGAGCTGAGGGTATATTCAGGTACCTAAATGTGTATATCTTCATGCACTAGAAATGTACATTTTTTTTTTTGTCAGGACATTTTAAAGCACTACTGGAAGCATGTCTCCCAAACTCCAGATCAGATATTGTATTAGATCTGTGTATTTAGAAAACATCACTAAATGACCTCCAGAAGCCTGTTTTTTTTAGAACCATGCATCGCTGTGCGTTTCAACCCCAGCCACCGCGTGTCGCCAGTCTCTCTGTAGGTCACCTGAGGTCATCTTACGGTGGTAAGGGACCATTGGAATGTGGTGGCGCTCATCACGGTCAGTAGAGAGCGGGGGTTTGGCCCTCTGCCAGTGCTGTAGCTGTGTTGTCCTGTGTGTGGCTGCTGTACCTTGTTCTAATGAACAGGACGCTCACACTGTATCTGCCCGAGTGAAAGCTAGAAACCCAACCTTCGGTTCCTCACTAAGAACCTGCTGTACATGTGGAGATGCTGATTTAAGAACAGACTGATTTGGTCTCTCTGTCTCCGTCAATACATCTGTTATATATATATATATATATATATACACATACATACACACACACACACACACACACACACATATATATATATATATATATATATATATATACACACTATATAGAGGGGTTGGACACAGACACTGAAACACCTGGTTTTAGACCACAATAATTTATTAGTATGGTGTAGGGCCTCCTTTTGCGGGCCAATAACAGTGCATCAGTTTGGTCTTGGGAATGACATTATACTGCGTCCTGCACCAGTGGTCAGAGGGGATTTTAAAGCCATTCTTCTTGCCAGGATAGTGGCCAGGTCATAACATGATGCTGGTGGAGGTTCGTCCTTCTTTGGTTGGTATGCTGACAGTACCCCCCTGGACTACCGTGGCTACTTGATACATCACACAAACACTTGCTCCAGTCTTGGTCACAGATGTGCCAGCAAGAACGTGCACCCAAACAATGTGTCCTCTTTTTGAACTCTGGTATGTCCACCCATAATGTTGTGGGCAATTGCAGTATTTTGGAGTCAGAACTGTGCTCTTACCTGCTAAACTGAACCTTCAACACTCTGCTCTTACTGGTGCAATGTTGCAGTTAATGAAGATTGGGCCACCAGGCTGGTCCAATTTAGCCATGAGAACCCTCCCACACTAAAATGACAGGCGTTTCGGTTTCATTGTTCTAACCCCTGTATATATATAGACAGAGACAGAAGAGACCAATTCAGGAAGCCCCTGGAGGAAGGTACTGTAGGTAAAAGCAGGATGGGGGTTAATGCAAACACCGGACTGACAATCACACATCATGAAAAATAAGAATAATAAATCGAAAACGTAATGTCAAAATTGTGTTTTCTGCAAATAGACCACAATTTAGGAAATATGTACACATGCACTTTTTTCCGCCCCACCGCGGCCCAATACATATATTCAAAATGTTAATAATGACATAATGTTACATAAGTTCCGTTTTACCTTTGTACTACCTTCAGTTAGTTAATTATGTATATTACACTTAAGTATATATACTAACTTCCAGCTAAAAATGAGGCATATTTTAATTGCACTGTAATTTCCTTTAACATGAACATAATAACGCCACTTCAGTCCACTCAGAAGAATCTTAGTGACTTTCTCAGGCACTGTGAAGTAGGAATTAGTTCTAAATGAGCTAGCTATGTTTGTATAGCACTGACACACCTATGTCAATTTGGTACATTGATTATGAGGAGGACACTAGGTATCTTAAATTAAGTCTACTTCAGGGTATGTTTATCTTCTGAGGGAAGGTGCCACCATGGCATAATAAAAGACAAACATTTACTCAGATAAAAGCTTCTGGTTTCTGGAACTGACGAGCAAAGAGAGGAAGCCGATAGGCTGCATGTTCATAATCTATTCCAAGAACCGGCCATTAGCCCTAACCAATGGCAGAATTGCCCCAGGGCCACAGCTGCAGGTACAATGCTGTGGTTCCTTTTTCTCTCAGGTGGCCATACCCTACTCATCATGGCTGGCTAATCTAGGATTTCCCTTGTGAACGTCGTCTATCTTTGCATTGCAAAGTGATGGCACTACTGGGACAAAGTACACCGTGTAGTTAGGAATTCCACAGGGAGGCGAAGATAAAAAACACTGTCCACCATTTTTTTAGTCAGGTCAAATGTTTATTTATGTAGCGCCCTTTGGGCAGTTAATCAGACATCGCTTCCTCTCACAGTGCACGCAAACGACGCCTGAGGAAGCTGGAATCGGCTCAATCAAGGATTTTGTGGGATCCTATCAAATCTTGTTCATAATAGGGCTAAAAATCATACAACAGTGTAGCCTGGCTGAAGACTATGATTGCAAACCTATTCCACCATCACACACATTCAATCCAGAGGAGTAAAGAGGATACTGAGAATGTCGAACAAGAGAGAGAGAAAAAAATAATATATAGAGATAGAGATAGGAAAGAAGAAAAGATGAGAGATAGAAAGAGAAAAGAGAGAGAAAGAGGAGAGAAGATAAGAGAGGAGAGCAAATAGAGAGAGAGAAAGCGAAAAGAGGAGAGAGCAAAGAGAAAGAGAAACGAGAGACGAGAGAAAGAAAAGGAGAGAGAAAAGGGAGAGAGCGGAAAGAATATATTATAGATATATATATATATATATATATTCTTTCTCTCTCTCCCTTTTCTCTCTCTTTTCTTTCTCTCTCTCTCTTTTCTCTTTCTCTTTGCTCTCTCTCTTTTCTCTTTCTCTCTCTCTATTTGCTCTCTCTCTTATCTCTCTCTCTTTCTCTCTCTTTTCTCTTTCTATCTCTCTCTTTTCTTTCTATCTCTATCTCTATATATTATTTTTTTCTCTCTCTCTTTTCGACATTCTCAGTATCTCTTTACTCCTCTGGATTGAATGTTGTGATGGTGGAATAGGTTAATCAGAGTCTTCAGCCAGGCATACACTGTGTATGATTTTAGCCCTATTATGAACAAGATTTGATAGGATCCCACAAAATGCTTGATTGAGCCGAATTCCAGCTTCCTCAGGCGTCGTTTGCCGTGCACTGTGAGAGGGGAAGCGATGTCTGATTAACTGCCCAAAGGCGCTACATAAATAAACCTTGACCTGACTAAAAAAATGGTGGACAAGTGTTTTATTTCGCCTCCTGTGGAATTCCTACTACACGGTGTACTTTGTCCAGTAGTGCCATCACTTTGCATGCAAAGATAGACGACGTTCACAAAGGGAAAATCTAGATTAGCCATCCATGATGAGTAGGGGATGGCCACCTGAGAGAAAAGGACCACAGCATGTACCTGCAGCTGTGGCCCTGGGGCAATTCCTGACATTGGTTAGGGCTAATGGCCGGTTCTTGGAATAGATATGAAATGCAGCACTATCGGCTCCTCTCTTTGCTCGTCAGTTCCAGGAAACCAGAGCTTTTATCTGAGTAAATGTTTGTCTTTTATTATGCCATGGTGGCACCTTCCCTCAGAGATAAACATACCCTGAAGTAGAATTAATTTAAGATACCTAGTGTCCTCCTCATAATCAATGTACCCAAATGGACCTAGGTGTGTCAGTGCTATACAAACATAGCTAGCTCATTAGAACTAATTCTACTTCACAGTGCCTGAGAAGTCACTAAGATTCTTCTAGATGTACTGAAGTGCGTATTATGTGCATGTTAAAGGAAATTAAAGTGCATTAAAATATGCCTCATTTTTAGCTGGAAGTTAGTATAATACTTAAGTGTAATATACATAATAACTACACTGAAGTAGTACAAAGGTAAAACGGACTTATGTACATTATGTCATTATTACATTTGTAATATATGTATTGTGGCCGCGGTGGGGCGGAAAAAAGTGCATGTGTACATATTTCTAAATTGTGGTCTATTTGCACACAAATTATGAACATTACGTTCGATTTATTCATTATTTTTCTGATGTGTGATTGTCAGTCGGTGTTTGCATTAACCCCATCCTGCTTTACCTACAGTACCTTCCTCCAGGGGCTTCCTGAATTGGTCTCTCTGTCTCTGTCTATATATATACAGGGGTTAGACAATGAAACCGAAACGCCTGTCATTTTAGTGTGGGAGGTCTCATGGCTAAATTGGACCAGCCTGGTGGCCAATCTTCATTAACTGCACATTGCACCAGTAAGAGCAGAGTGTGAAGGTTCAGTTAGCAGGTAAGAGCACAGTTCTGCTCAAAATACTGCAATGCCCACAACATTATGGGTGACATACCAGAGTTCAAAAGAGGACACATTGTTGGTGCACGTCTTGCTGGCACATCTGTGACCAAGACAGCAAGTGTTTGTGATGTATCAAGAGCCACGGTATCCAGGGTAATGTCAGCATACCACCAAGAAGGACGAACCTCCACCAGCATCATGTAGTGACCTGGCCACTATCCTGCAAGAAGAATGGCTTAAAATCCCTCTGACCACTGTGCAGGACGCAGTATATGTCATTCCCAAGACAAACTGATGCTGTATTGGCCGCAAAAGGAGGCCCTACACCATACTAATAAATTATTGTGGTCTAAAACCAGGTGTTTCAGTTTCATTGTCCAACCCCTGTATATACTGTGTATATATATATATATATATATATATATATATGTGTGTGTGTGTGTGTGTGTGTGTGTGTATGTATGTGTATATATATATATATATATATATACAGATGTATTGACGGAGACAGAGAGACCAAATCAGTCTGTTCTTAAATCAGCATCTCCACATGTACAGCAGGTTCTTAGTGAGGAACCGAAGGTTGGGTTCTAGCTTCACTGGCAGATACAGTGAGCGTCTGGTTCATTAGAACAAGGTACAGCAGCCAACACACAGGACAACACAGCTACAGACTGGCAGAGGGCCAAACCCCCGCTCTCTACTGACCGTGATGAGCGCCACCACATTCCAATGTCCCTTACCCACCGTAAGATGACCTCAGGTGACCTACAGAGAGACTGGCGAGCGGTGGCTGGGGTGAAACGCACAGCGAGCATGGTTCTAAAAACAGGCTTCTGGAGGTCATTAGTGATTTTCTAAATACACAGATCTAATACAATATCTGATCTGGAGTTTGGGAGACATGCTTCCAGTAGTGCTTAAAATGTCCTGAAAAAAAAATGTACATTTCTAGTGCATGAAGATATACACATTAGGTACCTGAATATACCCTCAGCTCCCTTTGAACAGAAAAGCAAGCCTGTTCTGACTATCAATTCATTCATATGTTGCTGTCGTTGCTTTTTGACCATTGCTGAAAATGGCATCCTGTAAGAGGTGCACTGATACTCAATTACAGAAGGAGACGTGTATACAGGGAAGCCTGCTCTCCTGCTTGTTTATGTCCAGTTTCTTGAGAACTGCTTTTCATGAAGCTGTAGACCTGGACTCACCTTGTTCCTGCTGCCGTTCAGTGTAAGTAGTGGCGCCTGAAAGGTCGCTGAATGCATCCTTTGAGTCCTTTCTGAAAGAAAACGTGTTGCACAGTGTTCTATTATGTGATGCTTTGATGCTTTTAGAGCGTTTTAAAGCTGTGGAGCTGGGCTAGGGGCTGGGCTAGGGGCTGGGCTAGGGGCTGGGCTTGGGGGTGGGCTTGGGGCTGGGCTAGGGGCTGGGCTACGAGGGGGGGCGGTGTTGGTGTTGCCTACCAGATGATTTGTTGGGCAGTTGTGGGCTGGAGGTTAGGGAACCAGCCTAGTGACCGGAGGGTTGCCGGTTCGATTCCCTGAGCTGATAGTATTGACTGAGGGGCCCTTGAGAAAGGCACCTAAGCCCCAACTGCTCCCTGGGCACCGTGGATAGGGCTGTGTGCTCACTGCCCCCTAGGGTGAGTGTGTATGTAGGTGTTTTCACTTCACGGATGGGTTAAAATGCGGAAGAAAGACTTTTACATTTCCCCACTGTGGGATTAAAAATCTAAGATGATAGTATATTCATCATTGACACCGGGGGGCTGAATGAATTCGCCTTTGTGAGTCAACATGACTTGTGATTACAAAAAACACAAGTGATGACGCTCAGTCTCACAGTAGATCGTCTAGTAGCTCTTAGACATGTGACCATCACTTTACCATACCAAAAGTCAAGTCTTGCATATCAGTATGTACAGTGTACATGGTACTGTGAGTCGTCACCGTGATGAATCTTAGACCATGATACCTCAGGGGGGCTCACGAATTGGGAACGTCCACACATGTATACTACGTTGTGAGGTGGGGCTTGTGAGTGATGGCCCACACCATCAGTGACCCCTCAGACCTATACAGTTGTCCTCTGAGGTAATCCGACTTCATAAATGATTTACATACTGCTACCCATGACTCTTAGTGGCGTCATTATAATTTTGATGAGGCCAGTCACTCTCTGAGTTGAGAGTTTAGAGACCCCAGCCACTTGTGCTGCACACAGAGAAATTTGTCTTTCACATTCAACCCATCCGTGAAGTGAAACACCCACACACACACACTAGGGGGCAGTGAGCACACTAGCCTGGAGTGGTGGAAAGCCTTATACATGGCGCCCAGGGAGCAGTTGGGGGTTTCTAAACAACAACAACACAGTTTACTGATGAGCTATGATGATCTTTTGTTAAATTATGTGTTTAGATAATATTTTAGCGTCACTGTAATTATTTAATAGGACATATATTAGGATTATGCTCATGTTGTAATGTGTAGTCATATATTGTGATGTCCTATGCACATATTGTAATGTGTCTCTTTGCACTGTATTAACTATTGTCCTGGAGAAGTAGCTGTCACGCCTGCTGGCTCTCTTCTCACCCCCGATCTCCCTGACCCCACTTCCCATAACACACCATGCGATGACATCACAGTCACATGTCTGCCATCTCCTAATCCTATTCCATTTTCTAGAACCAAATAACCCGAATATTGATCACAGCTGTTGTTAATTCAGTCTGTTTGTATATATATTAATCTCTCCCATTAAATTAAATTAAATTAAATTTGCATAAAAATGCATATATAATGTCTGCACACAGAATGTTAGATTAACTCTAACTCTGTTCTGTTTCTTCACCTAAAGGGTGTGCACCAGTCCCACCATGTGTATTTGGCTATTTCTCTTTATTGAAACATTGTTTACCATTTTAATACCTTCAGTGATTCATCTCACTTCAGTCCTTCAATGAAATAGGATGACTAGCAGAAATCTCAGAGTGCTAGTACAACATCAGCATGAGCTGCAACATAGACCAACATTGCTGATCACCAGGAACACTAGTACATACCTGCTGTTGTGAAAAAGCCTCGTATCTGTATATTTCAGTTTATGAGAACATTTGAAAACGTCTCTTCCTCTTTTTAATGTATGAATGTCATGATAAACAGATCAAAGGAAAAGGTCCAAAATGACTTGGGAAGCAGTGGTGTATTTAGATGGTGGTGGGCTGGTCAGCATGTACATTCAATTATCTGCTGCCCTTAATAAACAGATAATAACTGTGGGATAAGAAAAGACAAACGGCCTTCAGATATTATTATAGAGCTGTTGAATTCTAGAATGTTGCACCGGTCTTCAACACGATGATAGGAGCACAATGGGGATTATAGCATAACAAGAAGGAGCTGTTGGAATTGAATTATATTATGTGTGAATGTAATAATTATATATCGTCGCTGTCCAAACAAAAACATGTATCTCCATTTTTGTTGATTTTTACTTTTATGCCTCTTTTGATCACATAAGGTACTATTTACACTGTGTGGAAATTTCATGAAGAATGGACCAACAGAAATTTAACCCTAAGCCCAAAACTGCTTGGAAAGACGTCTGGTTCTATTCACTTCCAATTAAATTAAATGAGGTTTTTGGTCTCTCCTGTAAAGTTGCCATTTTGGAGATACCTGTTTTTCTTTGGACAGCGACGATATGGAAGTGATTACAGTATTAGAGTAAAAGGAGAAGTTTATAGGGGAACCTTGTACAATTGAGGCTCTAGTACCCTGTTGGGCCGCCTCTAGATACATATGTATGGATGGATTAATTGATGGATTGATGGATTGATGGATTGATGGACTGATGGATTGATGGATTGATTAATAGAATGATTGATGGATTGATTGATGGATTGATGGATGGATGGATGGATGGATGGATGGATTAATTGATGGATGGATGGATGGATGGATTGATTGATGGATACTTACTTACTTTATTGATCCCAGAGGGAAATTCAAGATTCTCTTGCCTGAACACAAGATGGCATACAGATTCCATATGGCCTCCTGCGGTACAGTTGCCCACAGATGTTGAGGTTGAGGCAGTGTGTGACGTCACAGCAAAGGCCAGATTGATAAACTCACCACAAACTCAACTACTGGTGGATCCCAAACAGAACCCGGAATCAACATGGCTCCAGTCTACAGCAGTCCAAGTTTCTCTATCAGATGTCTGGATGGTGGACAAGGAAGCTGCGGGAGCTGCTTCCAGATGATCCACTCTACTGGTGGTCTGTCTAGACGACCAGAGTCAGTTGCTTTAACATAACCAGAACACACCTGTAGATACATGTCAGGACATAATGCTCATTCCTTTATCGCAATCCGCATTTCGATCTGGTTGTTACTTCTTTTGTTGAATTTGGAAAAAACAGATGAAGGGAATTGGTAGGTTTTTGTGTTGGAAGCTAAAGAGCTAAAGAACTAACAACACCAGTACCAGTACAGTACAGCATTTGGATCCTGATGGAGACTCGTCTTCCTTCAGATGCCAATCATGTTCACTGATAATGTTCCTCACCTTATCCATATTTTGTTCAGGTAAGTGAAAAGAGTTCATGGAAGGAACCCAATTAAAAGGTTCCACAGTTTTGTCTAATTGCAAACACCTCCCAGGTGTCTAATTGCAATACAGTACCTTCAGATTTAAATTGGTACAGTGCATGTACCTTGGCCACTGTAAGTAATATAGTTGGATCACTGGAGAATCAGAACAGGTGTTAACCTTCATTAGGCATTAGCTCCAGACCTTTCATAATTATGGGCCACTGTTAGAAACCCACAGAGTGTTGCGGGGCTTTATTCATGCACAGCTGGATTTTCCCAATCCAACCCGTTGTTTTCAACTTATGAAGGATGAAGAATGAAGCTGTGATGTTGTGTTATAAATGGCAAACCGCGCAGGGGTGATGTAGTAAATCATGATCCCACCATCAAGTTCACAATGTCCTAATTTGATTCCCAACTGTGGCACAGGGGAAGGATTTTTTTGTCATTAGCAATAGCTTATGTTTGTTAGCACAGGCAATTTCCTTCTGATTACCTCCATATACGTTAGCAGCCGCAGCCGCTGCAGAGGTGGCAGGGGGCTGATTTATACAATTATAGCTCCAACACGCTAAGAGGCTGAGTCATCTGTGTTTCACTGTACCCTGCACTCGAGTGGGTCTTGAAGGCAATATCTGTAACTAGTCAGCCAGTCCAGCATTAGCATTAGCGTTAGTGTTGTTGGGTTTGCATGGTCGAGCAGCTGCACACAAGTGAACGATCAATATTTGCTGGACAAGCACAGAATGGACACACTCCGAAATAATGTGGAAGGCTTTCCTTAGGATGTCAAAGGGGGCAATTCTGTATGATTGCCCACAATGTGGGAATGGCTTTGGAATGTCTAACATGCTCACGCAGGTGTGATGGTTATGTGGCCACATGCTCTTTCCACATACCATGTAGCATACAGGGGTTGGACAATGAAACTGAAACACCTGGTTTTAGACCACAATCATTTATTAGTATGGTGTAGGGCCTCCTTTTGCAGCCAATACAGCGTCAGTTCGTCTTGGTAATGACATATACTGCGTCCTGCACAGTGGTCAGAGGGAGTTTAAGCCATTCTTCTTGCAGGATAGTGGCCAGGTCACTACGTGATGCTGGTGGAGGTTCGTCCTTCTTGGTGGTATGCTGACATTACCCTGGATACCGTGGCTCTTGGTACATCACAAAGACTTGCTGTCTTGGTCACAGATGCGCCAGCAAGACGTGCACCAACTGTCTGTCCTCTTTTGAACTCTGGTATGTCACCCATAATGTTGTGTGCATTGCAGTATTTTGAGCAGGACTGTGCTCTTACCTGCTAACTGAACCTTCACACTCTGCTCTTACTGGTGCAATGTGCAATTAATGAAGATTGGCCACCAGGCTGGTCCAATTTAGCCATGAGACCTCCCACACTAAAATGACAGGTGTTTCAGTTTCATTGTCCAACTCCTGTATATACAAGCTTATTCCAATAGGCCTGTGGCTGTTTTGGATTTCCAATGTCATATTAGGTTGACATATTAGGTGTGAGGTGACTTTATGATTATTATTTTGAACACTGTGTTGTAATCTCACTGTTTTTGGATGAAATGACATTAGAGCACATTATAACAACTGACTTCGTAGCTTTGCGTATATCAGTGTCACGATGCTAATGATGTGACGTAGCTGAAGTAGGATAAATGGTGAAATGACGTTTAACTAAGGGCCTCTGAAATTTCTCTTTCACTTCTAAAGTCTGTCTTTTCAACTCAGAAAGCGATATGATAAGCTAATCAATATCACCCGACACATATATGATACTAACTTGACAGTGGTGAGCTGCTGTTCCATTTAAGGTGGAGCAGCAGGTTTGAATAAGTAGTCTGCAAGTAGGAAGCTACTTTGAGGTCTGAGAAATTATGGATAGGTTACAGGGTGAAAATAGGACAATATGTCAACAGTGTTAAAACTGTGGAAACAACTTTGGAGCTACTAGTAAATGAATATATTAATTTCTAATAATAAGGATAATAATTAAACAACATATAATAACAGTAACAACCCAATGAGCAACATTCGATTGATTGGTGCTACGGATGCTAGCCAAGCTCCTAAACTCACATGGAAGCTTAACTCCAGCAAGATGACGCTGCACAGCTTCAGCAGTTCTAGCTAAACACCTTAGCTAATGCTAGCTAGCACGTGATGCTAGTTTTGCAGGAATTATTCACTGGGCTAACTTCAGCTGCAGCACTGGTCTGCCTCAGTGTGACCTATAGCCGATTGGTCAACCCAGTTGGTCCTTCAAAGCCTAGTAGCTGTAACCAAGTTCAGGATGCTTCTGTAGCAACTGTAACTCTGAAAGCTCTGCCAGAAGAGTGGTGGGAGGAGTGAATTATTTACCAACTGAAGACCAGATTGGGAAATGAGTAAGATCTCAGTTAGAGCAAGAGCAGAGCATTTCCAAAGAAAGTTTCGCTAAACCAAAATTTTGTTGCCAGTGAAGCTAACATCGGAACTGCTATGGTCGAGTGACCAGCCTGCCAACACTGGATTAGCGAGTCAACATGGGAACCCATGAATAGCAGGAGCGATTTTGCAGCTTACAGCTTTACATACCACAATGTCATAAACGACACTAAATGTCTCAGTGAGCATGTTCAGGTGAAATTTATATATTTCAGAAATTATGCTTATATGTTTGGTCCCATCAGTTGATCCAGAGTCCGGAATGTAGATATGGGATGAGATTGGGGGGCATTGTTTTTCTTGAGGCCCCCATAATTTCTAGCGATGAGTGTCTATACATAAAACTAAAAATTATTATACATTCATTTCAGGTCCTGGGTGGGTACTGGTTATTCTTCTGACCTTGCCATCAAAATAGTAGAAATGTTCGTTATCTTCATCTTTCATCTTTGTGCGGCGACTTCTTATAAGGTAATTGTTGTCTCGTGGGGTTTTGCTTGATTTTCCCATTTGAAATGGCTTCTGGGATTTGAAGTTTGAATATGTGCTTGAAAGGTCACTGCTGGCAGTAGATGATAGGTGGGGTCTAGGAGTGGTCTTCTGTGATTTCAGTAATTTCAGGTATGCTATCAGTTTCTCCAAACATCTATCGAAGGCTGTAGTGGTGCGGTGAATAAGTCCATAGCAAGGCCAGCTCTCTGGATCTTCAGAGGATGTTTCCATTCCCGTTGTAGACTCTGTTTGCGGACGTTTGGTTGTAATGGCAGGTACAGTTGTTGGTGTATCTGAGGGCACTCCCAGTGTAGAAAATGTTAGTGATGTTTCCTCTGTGTTTATTGCCGCTGTTGTCTCGCTCTGGACCTCTGTCATGGGTGGCACTGTGGTCTCTGTTGTGGGTTCCACTGCGGTCTCACTGTGGACCTCTGTCGTGGGTGGCACTGTGGTCTCTGTTGTGGGTTCCACTGTGGTCTCACTGTGGACCTCTGTCGTGGGTGGCACTGTGGTCTCTGTTGTGGGTTCCACTGTGGTCTCACTGTGGATCTCTGTCGTGGGTGGCACTGTGGTCTCACTGTGGACCTCTGTCGTGGGTGCCACTGTGGTCTCTGTTGTGGGTTCCACTGTGGTCTCACTGTGGACCTCTGTCGTGGGTGGCACTGTGGTCTCACTGTGGACCTCTGTCGTGGGTGGCACTGTGGTCTCTGTTGTGGGTTCCACTGTGGTCTCGCTGTGGACCTCTGTCGTGGGTGGCACTGTGGTCTCTGTTGTGGGTTCCACTGTGGTCTCACTGTGGATCTCTGTCGTGGGTGGCACTGTGGTCTCACTGTGGACCTCTGTCGTGGGTGCCACTGTGGTCTCTGTTGTGGGTTCCACTGTGGTCTCACTGTGGAACTCTGTCGTGGGTTGCACTGTGGTCTCACTGTGGAGCTCTGTCGTGGGTGGCACTGTGGTCTCTGTTGTGGGTTCCACTGTGGTCTCGCTGTGGACCTCTGTCGTGGGTGGCACTGTGGTCTCTGTTGTGGGTTCCACTGTGGTCTCACTGTGGATCTCTGTCGTGGGTGGCACTGTGGTCTCACTGTGGACCTCTGTCGTGGGTGCCACTGTGGTCTCACTGTGAATCTCTGTTGTGGGTTCCACTGTGGTCTCACTGTGGACCTCTGTTGTGGGTTCCACTGTGGTCTCACTGTGGATCTCTGTCTTGGGTTCCACCGTGGTCTCACTGTGGACCTCTTTCGTGGGTGCCACTGTGGTCTCTGTTGTGGGTTCCACTGTGGTCTCACTGTGGACCTCTGTCGTGGGTGGCACTGCGGTCTCACTGTGGTCCTCTGTCTTGGGTGCCACTGTGGTCTCACTGTGGATCTCTGTCGTGGGTGGCACTGTGGTCTCACTGTGGACCTCTGTCGTGGGTGCCACTGTGGTCTCTGTTGTGGGTTCCACTGTGGTCTCACTGTGGATCTCTGTCGTGGGTGGCACTGTGGTCTCACTGTGGACCTCTGTCGTGGGTGCCACTGTGGTCTCACTGTGGACCTCTGTCGTGGGTGCCACTGTGGTCTCACTGTGGACCTCTGTCGTGGGTGCCACTGTGGTCTCACTGTGGACCTCTGTCGTGGGTGCCACTGTGGTCTCACTATGGACCTCTGTCGTGGGTGCCACTGTGGTCTCACTGTGGATCTCTGTTGTGGGTTCCACTGTGGTCTCACTGTGGATCTCTGTCGTGGGTGGCACTGTGGTCTCACTATGGATCTCTGTCGTGGGTGGCACTGTGGTCTCACTGTGGACCTCTGTCGTGGGTGCCACTGTGGTCTCACTATGGACCTCTGTCGTGTGTGCCACTGTGGTCTCACTGTGGATCTCTGTTGTGGGTTTCACTGTGGTCTCACTGTGGATCTCTGTCTTGGCTGCCACTGTGGTCTCACTGTGGACCTCTGTTGTGGGTTCCACTGTGGTATCACTGTGGACTTCTGTCTTGTAGGTTGTTAACGTTGTGGTTTCCTTTGTGCATTCAGTGTCAAGGCACATCATAGTGGGTGTGACAGATGTTGGAGTGGCTCCACTGACCTTTGTTGCCTTGTTTGTAAATTCCTCTGTATACACTGGATGTGGAACGGTTGTAGGTAACGTGGTGTCAGGCATCTCAGTATCAGTGAGCATGGGTGGAGATGTTTCTAGGTTCTCTGTGAACGGTGCTTGCGTTGCTATTTGTGATGTAGGGTTATCAGCATCATTATATTCAGTGGTTTTGGTTTCTGGAGTCGTGGTGGTAAATTCTGCTCCATGATATGCCGGGACAAGTTCCTGCTGTGGTCTGGCTTTCCAAAAACGCCCTCTCTCCCCGATGATGCTTAGAACGTTGTTGCCTTGTTCTCTACTATTTTCATAGTCAGTTATGGATACGCCATCATACTGTCCATACACAACTTCTTCCTTTGAGGAGTCCAGTATCTTTTCTGGGAGATCGAGCCATGATTGCTTGGGAACTGCAGTATCCTGGGAAATGCCTGGAACTTCTTCTATTAACTCAACTTTAATGTCTGAACTCTCCTCTGGTCCATCCTCACTCTTCTGCTCAATGTAGAAAGGGTCCTCCTGCTCCACAAGCACCTCACCTGATGGTTGTAATTTGCTGCCATCCATTTCCAGCTCAGTTTCCAGGCCTGAATCTGGGAGCCCATTGAAAAGGCTCTCCTTTTGACCAGGCAGCATTCTTCCTACTGATGACCTTTTGTTGTATGCAAATGCAGGCTCTTTAGGGAATATGGCCCAGCCATGTTTGGGCTTCGTTTGAAAACCAGAGTAGGTCTTAGAAAGCAGATTTGCAAGTTGAACAATGGAAAGCTGTTTCCACTGATGACCATCTCGTATTGCAGCTCCATTGAAGGCAACTCCGGCTGTGCCTGTGTGGTTATAGGCAATCCAGTGCATGCAGTCCTTGTTTGGCCAATTACTCTTACAGATGATGTGCTGTTTCTCAGCAGGAACCATGCCACTCACCACATGTGTAATGGGAAGGGACAATTTTAAAATTGCCTGTTGAGGAGTAGACATTTTCCCCTGAAGAATGTCCCCAATAATCTGTTAGGGCAGGAACACAACAGGAACAGAATTAATAGATTTCCTGAAAGGCCACTAGAGAAAAAGCAAAGAACATCACTGAGCCGTCAGTACCTTATGTAATGGTAAAACACCTTGCTGAGTACTACAGCTTAAAATATTTAACCCGAACCCCACATTACTCGGCTGCTCATGGTTCAGGTGTGGTTCTAGACATTGTGAGAGGCTTGATTCAGGTTTCACGTTTGGGTTCTCAAAGCTCTTTTTACAGATTTGACCCTGCATTTCCACCTGCTTTAGTTTTTCATCCCACTTTCTTTAGATCGGCAAGATACTCTTTCAGATATCAGTGTTTTCATTGTACCACTACATTACACAAGTTTGACGAATTCTCTCTATATGTTGTTGGTGGATTTTGCTATTTGTAAAACCATTTAATACCCTATTGAAAAGCCGTTTTCTCAGAACAGAATCCGAGTCCTGGGATGGATGGATGGATGGATGAATGGATGGATGGATAGATAAACCTCTGATTTAGCATAAGAGATTCTGTCCTCTTCCCTCTTTCAGCCCCACTGGGAAGAGTAGAAGAGCCTGGTGGAGCTTGAGTATATAGCTGTAGGTTAAAAGCCAAATACCTGAAGGCTAGGAGAGTTGACTATCTGGTGTAACAAAGCTAACTACATTATTGCCTTAGGGGCGGGTGAATGGGCTATAAAACTGTGTATCCCGGTACTGTTTTTTGATCGCCTTTAAATAACCAACTCAACCTCTCAGCCTGTCTCCTGGTTCTACCTTCGGTGCAGGAAAGAAACAATCGGTTTCATGCTCTATATATGTGAACACGGTTGTATAGAGCACCCAAACTAAATGTTTTGCTGATGGTTTGCGAAGGTTAATGCGCAGTAACCTTGTGTTTGATTCATTTTAAAAACAGTAGTAGGTAGCAGTGGACTGCAAGAGCCAGATTCTTGCATTCGTTGATGTAGTTAAGGTTGGATTTTGAGGTGATGTTTTGGATCATTATCCTCTTGTAGAAGCCAGTCGCTTTTTGATTTCAGCTTTTTGACTGACCGTATCACATTTAATCCACCCCCAGATGTAAACATCTGGCAATGTCTTTTTATCAAATACTGCTCATTTTTTTCTTCCAATGATGTTTACATTTACAGTTTTACATGTTTTAAATATTTTCTTTTGGTGTTCAGTGCCACAAAAAACATACTCGGCTTGATTGAACGGTATTTAGTTGTTGGATTACATGTATTAGATGCTTAGGAAAAACAACTTAGCAACTTGAATGTAAAATATTTTTATTTTGTAAAACAGAACTGAACAGTGAATCTGTGGGTTGCAACGGGACTGGCTGAGCTAGGCTGAAGCCCAGTATGATGCCCACTCTATAACCTAAGATTGACCACATGCTTATTCATTTAAATGCTTGGGTCAGTTTCGGACTTTAAAATTGTGAATTGTTTGGACAGTACGTTTGGGCTGTACTCTGTTTTTTGGGCCAAGGTTTCAGCCGAGATTATAGCCCAGAAGATCTACAGTAGAAATAGTGCTCCAGTTTCACTGCTGAACCACAGCTATTAAGAGATCAAGAGAAGTTCAAAGCATGATACAGCTGCTGTATGTTTTAAATTCTTTTTCTTTATCTTGCTTTGAGAGGATTTGGCACCCTCTAGGGATCTGTCTCATGGGTTTTGCATCTTACATTAAAGATTAAAACCTGCTGGCTCTGTGGGTTCACTCTGTCCATTTATCAAGCCCTTCAATCGGTTCTCCACTTCGAGAGCATCATCTCAAAACATTTTTTTTTTGGGTGGTGACCTTAAATAAAAAGGAAACATGAAACTGCATGACCTTACCTTTGGTGGTAGGTACCAAGACCAGAAGTTCTTGAAGAACTCTCCATCTAACAAGCCATCTGTCTCTCGATGATGGATCTGGTAAGCCCAGTAAAGAGGCACTTGCTTGAATGTATGTAACACAGCAATGTAGACACATCTGTCTGCATAGCATTTACACACATGCTCCAAGCTGTCTTTCCTGCGGTCCAATTTAAGCGAATGCCATTGATCCCAGGATATATCTTCACACGGATTACCATCAAGGTGGTCTGGCAGCCATGCCTGCTTCCCGAGGTACGTGGGATCAGGGGCAAAAACAAAAAAGAACATTTGAAGCCAATACAGCTTCATTACGCCATGGAGGTCTCGGCAGCAATGCTGCGTTGTTGAAGCTATGACATTGGGTCCTTATCTGTGTTTGCTTTGGAGCCCTGGAGTTTTCCTATTCACACATGATACCACTCCTGGAGTGTTGCTAGTAGTTACAAGACAGCTGTGTCTTTTCAGCATATTCAGGTGTCCACTTTCAGTTCCTTTTCCCCCCTCAGCAGGCCACTGTTAACACTCTAGTGGATTCTGGAAATGGAGAGACTCTGAACAGCGAAGTCTCTCGCGGTCTTCAAACGCAGACTGAAGACCCACCTCTTTGTGAAGCACTTAAATGAGTGAGCTCTAGTAGATGTGTAAGTCATTCAGTATGTGTATGTACTTGTGTTGCACTTATGACCTTTTCTTCTCTATAGCTATGAACCCCAGGTTGCGGTTGCCAGGTAGTGCACTCTTGTTTTATATACAGGGGTTGGACAATGAAACTGAAACACCTGCACTCATTTTGTTTTTGTGCATATATTGCACCAGTTTTTAAGAGCTGTGTGAAGGTTCAGTTAGCAGGTAAGATTTTGCTCAAAATAGGTATCAGCAAAAGAGGACTGGCCCTTGTTCATTAAAAGACAGCAAGTCTTTGGATCGGCCACGGCCAGGGTAATGTCAGCATACTGGGTTTGGCCACTATCCTGCAATTTTTGCCATGTCCCCAAGACCAAACTGACGCTTTCCGCAAGAGGAGGCCCCTCACCATACTAAAAATAGCTCTCAACCAGAGCAGCATCTTGTGCATTGATCTGTCAGGGATCTCCACCCCCTCCTTCCTCTAGCTGGACGGAGACAACAAGTCGCTCTGGATAAGAGCGTCTGCTAGTTAGGAAGAGAGCTTTTCCTTATTAAAACCAGTTTTGAAAACTACAATGCCTGGCTAAGGCCATGATGGGACATTGGAAGGTCTGGATCGGCAGGCCAAGGGTTACACCAAAGGCAATTTCCCTCATAGCATGTAAGAGCAGCTAAATTGAGCTCATGATGATGAAGCCTCACATTTACCTGCCTCTAAGTAGCATCTACAATGTAAGCAATTGCGAGCTCATGCATGCCTCACCCCACATTCAAACCTCCCCACATTCAAACCTGCACTGCCTGCCACCAGTGTTTGGGTGTAGGAGGTTTATCAGCTCCAATGAGCACGGGAGTAAACGGCTGGTAATAAAACAGATAGCTCCAGGCCTAAAGCCTGATTGGCTGAGCAGCATTCCAAGTCATTGTAGTATACATCATATACTGTACATATTACTCACCATGCCACTAATAAGCTTTGACTTTAATACAGCTCTCATGGAGCATTGAGCATGCTAATGAAGAAAGAACCTGGTTCTGTTTACACTGCTGGACTGATTAACTTATTATCTAGTACTGGGCTGGTCAGATAGCTAACGGACTTAGGAAGCATGCTTAACAACTCCATCATCGATATCACAGGCTTGAATTAAAGTTCCTACAGTATGAATTACTGTAAACTTGCAGGATAAACATCTAAACAACGTCATTTCAACGTCTTACAGACTGCGGGTGGGTGTGTTCCAGTCAGAGCTAGCTTCAAACCCAGGCTGAGTCTCCAATACCTCTGTACACCCCTGAGTTTATAATTGTTGGTGCTAAGACAGCTGTGTGACTAATGACACACCGGTCACCCCGTCCACTACCGTGCGAAACCTTGGTGTCCTGTTTGACCCTTGCCTCAGTTTTGCTTCCCATATTAAATCTCTGACAAAATCTGCATTTTTCATCTTCGCAGTATTGCTAGGCTCCGCCCACTGCTTACTTCGAAAGATGCTGAGACTCTGGTTCATGCATTTATTTCATCTAGGCTAGATTATTGCAATGCTCTGTTCCATGGTCTACCCTCCAAAACCCTTCGCCCTCTGCAGGACATTCAAAACTCTGCAGCCAGAGTCTCAGTCTGCACCAAGAAGTCCGCACACATCACCCCCATCCTTCTTCAGCTACACTGGCTACCAGTTACAGAGCGTATACACTATAAGATCCTGCTCTTGACCTTTAAAGCCCTACACGCCCTAGCACCCACCTATCAGCTCTCCTGTCAGCTCTCCTACATCCTTACATCCCATCACGTAGGCTAAGGTCTTCTGACTCTGGTCTCCTAGCTGTACCTAGGTCCAGGCTTTCCTCTATGGGTGGCAGGTCGTTTAGTGTTGCTGCCCCCCCACACTCTGGAACTACCTACCTTCATCTATACGCAGTTCACCCTCTCTCTTTCCATCTTCAAAACTCACTTAAACTATTTTAATTATTAATTATTAATTTTTAATTATTATTGTGTTTGTAAAGCGTCCTTGGGTTTGTGAAAGGCGCTATAGAAGTGTAACCAAGTGTAATTCCAGCTTCTACCGACAAATAATGCACTTTTGATTCTACAGACAAAGAGTGCACGATTTGTGGAGTACGGATCTGTCTGAATGTCTTTGATCTCTCTGAATGTCTGGTGGTATCTATACTGCGCTGATGGGCTGCAGGAGCGAGTATTTCAATTTCCTCATAGTGCACTATGTCGGGAGCAGGTATAGGTGTATGAGATTCACCTCCAGTATGGGAAGAGGGGCGGCGGTGGTGCTATATACGACTTGTGGTGGTAATTTGGTAAGTTTTTATAAAGTGCAGATTTAGAATTAAACAGTGCTGTTATTACATTGTGGTGGGTGTAGCTCAGCGGATAACACCACTACCCACCAGGGAGCCACCACCGCATGTGGAAGACTGGGGTTTGAATCCCGGTCTCGGTGCCTATGCTGTGCTACACCAATAAGAGTCCTTGGGCAAGATTCCTAACACTACATTGGCCCACCTGTAATATGATTAACCCTGTAAGGGTCGCTCTGGATAAGAGCATCAGCTAAATTACTACATGGCAAGCATTTAATAATATCTTGATCTGACCGCTGTATATAATGATGAGCATGGCGACATTCCTTTCCTCTTGTAACAGTACATGGCTCTTTAGCATTTAAACCATATTCTGAAGGGTCTACGTGTCTTGGTGGAATTGTTTATGTTTATTAACAATAATTCCACTTATTTTCTAGAAAATTCCTTTTATTTCATAATCACTCAGGCTGAATCACAACTGGCTCACTACCCCCTATGCAGTGCACTACGTAGGTCCCAAAATAACGACTCCGGTACCCAGACCAGTGCATCATATGTCTAACTAAGAGCCATTTGAGATTCAACCACATGCGTACAATTCCCTACAGAAGCTGCCAAACTCATTATTAAGACCTCCTCCTTGTATCTACACTCATTATCCATTTATCAGCTCCATTTACCACATGTGCACCATGTAACTCTCCTATTACAGACTGTAACTCTCGGTTGGTTTCTCCGCGTACTTTGTGACCTTGTTCTAAAGGAGGAGCTGTAGCGTCTGTAGCGTCTTGAGGTCTGGTTCAGGTACGTGAGTCGGAGGAATATGCCAAATTGTGCAGGGCATGGGTCTCCTGGGTTGAGGCGTGGAAACCTACTTTGAGCTTTTCCAGAAGATCTGGTTCGATGCGGTTCATTCCACATTTGTGCATTGGGTGGAAATAAACATGGCGATGAAGGAAAGGTGTGAGTTTGCAGTGACTGGAGAGGATTATATAAGCGTATTTATACAGCGCCTGCTTTTATAACCGTTCCAGTAGATGAAATAAATAATTTTATGTCTGGCGGTCAACAAGAAAGATCACGGTTTGAGATTCCATTATCTCAGGTTCAGTTTGAAAAATTGATTGAGTTGAGGAAACCACCAGGACCACCATCCTAGGCTCAGAAAAGACACTTGCTGGAATCCTGGGGGGCTTAAATTGACAATTACCTCTGCAGAAGGAACAAGACAGCTGCCTCAATTTATTATCCACTACAATGCAAATGCTGCACTGGGGTTTACTGCTGGGGAGGAATAATGAATCACCCATTACTGTCCTCGCAAACATTCCTTGTGCTCGTGCAGGCAGTCTGCTGCATGAAACTGAAGATTTTGACGCCTCAGTGCATTAATAACATGAGAATACATGCACCGGGAGAGTTCAGGGTGTCAACATTACACCACAGTGCTAATAACTTGTTCATCAGTTTGGCTAATTTCCATATACCTTTATTAATCTTACCATATATGACATATCATCAGATCAAACTGATGGTCCATAGATAAGTGTTATTTTGAAAAATGGGTTGGAGGTATTGCAGCGACCCTCTGTTCTCAAGGATGTAAGCAGGAGGTTTGGCCATCAGGCAAAGCCGTTCTGTTCCCTTCTGCTTTCCTTGAAGCCCACAAGGCAATTCAATAGAACCAAGGCTGCATGTCCTGAAACCCTTACAGCATAACAATTCCTGTTATATGACGGGCTCACGCTCGGAACCTTCTCTCCACCGCAGAGCATCTTTAGGTTCTGAGGGTTCTAGGACTCCTTGCTCAGGGCCGCATTCCCTGACACCAGTACATCGCTAATCAATGTTTAGCAGAGAGAGAGTGTTCAAAGAGCTTTGCTTTACCAGCTTGGTGCCTTCAGAAATCCGAGCTGTGGTTGAGTTTACATTCCTCTTTGTTCATAATTTTGTCCTTCGGCCAAAAGGTCAAAGGTCAGACACCAACAGCATGTTTAAAAAGACACTGCAGCCAGAATGAAACTATTAACCATCTGCTTAAACATGCCGAGACTGCAAAAAAATAATAAAATAAATAATAATAATTAAAATAATAATAATAATAGCTTGAAAAGCTCTTGAGAAGATCTTTGAAAGAAGCGTATCTACTTTGGGGTTCATTTTTGGGCACAGCCTACTTTAAAATGTATTTTTAAAAGCTGGTAAGGGGGAGATTTCAGAGATATTGTTTTCCAGGTGTGACCCAGTGGGTCAACAACAGTTTCTAAGCAGAATCCAAATAAATTCTTTCATGTTTAAAATAACCCTTAAATGAAAGTACTGATACTGATGGGGTAAAACACAGACGTGGATATGGAAGTAAAGTTGTGCCTGAGAAGTGCCTTCATTTTAAGCTATTAAAAAAGCTACATTAAAAGCTACTTAAGATCTGAGCAGTTTGACAGGACTGCAGTGGAACCCAGCCCAGAAACTGAAGTTCATGTGGCCTGAATTTTATAGATTTATTGTGGCTATAAAATGATTTTTTTCAGCTCAAAAGTCAGAGATGTTGTCAACAACAACACAGGAAAAAATTATACACAAAATTGGAAATTAGTGACTGTCACCCTTCCGGGATTTCCCAGCTTCTCCACTCCTCCAGACTCAACTTCCCAGAGGGCATTGCTTGATAGTGTCACACCCACATGTCCCCAGTCATCCAGACAGTTCCGCTCTAGGTCTCCTGAGTATTAGCCCAGCTGTTTCCATTACACTACCTGCATTTGAGCTTCATCCAAACACTCCTGCATTGCAATGTTTTCCCAAACCCTTAGTTTGCCATCCTAAACGGTCTATCTTGTTTTATCTACTCTGGTTCTGACCTCTTTTCGTTTTCTGACTATTGATCTCTTCTTTGTCCCTTTTTGGCCTCAATCTAGTTCATCCCCTGGCTTTCTGATCTCTGCTCTCAGTCTCTTCCCTGTACTCTGGTAGCCTCACTGACATCCTCTCCTGGTTCTGACCTTTAGCCCGTTTCATGACTCATGACCTTGCTCTCTCTCCTCATGTTGGATCATGTTTTGCTGCTTTGTTATACTATTCGATGGGTTAATAAAGCCTGTCTGACCTTTAGCACTGCACGCGGCGGTCCGGGTTCTTTGTCTTTGACAGTGACTAAATATGTACGACTGAAATGTGAGTAAACCGTAGACTCCTTTAGGCGCTAATATGTTTAGCCGTAAGCAAAAACATTTCTATTAAACACTCAGCAGAGAATAAACCCAACCTACTGAAGTACAGTGTAATGAATGTAAGTAGTGTTAGGTCGGTGCTCCATTGGAGAGGTGGATACTTGGTAGTTTGGGTACTTATCTTTCATGGAGGGACGCGCAGGAAACACGTTGTTAGGGGGTTTCGGAGACAGACAGAGCACCGAGACTTGGCTCGTCACAAGTACAGTTGAAGAACCTAGGCTACAACCTAGGATAGTTCCCCATGGGCTCATTCTCTACCATTCTCATCGTTCCCTCTGGCTCCCCCGCACACAGGCGCACTGCACCTAGCCTTAAAGTGACAGGTAGAACATGCACTTGAGTAAATGTAACTAGCTACTACCCACCTCTGCAAGAGGGTTAGGAGTAGGGGTCTATGTGATATGCATGAATATGCGATATGCATGTTTTACTATGCAATACAAAAGTGCTACAGTTAAACAAGCAGCCATTTAGTACACTTGGGTTCATTACTGAGCCGCTTTGATTCAGACTACTCAGGTCTGTCCCAGTATGTTTCGGTTACGTTAAGGCCAATATGAATATCTGTGTCCCGGTTATTATCAAGTAGGTAACAACGGATTCCAACAGAGCATACTAACGGTACCAAGCTTTTATATGTTTTATCACATGCCTGTCGGGTAATACAAGAAGTATTTTGAAGCTTGGATGATGCATCACCAAGCATCTTCTCCTCCAATTTCAGAATCAGAATCAGGATCTAGCCTAGTCTGTTCACATATGCAGGGGTTGGACAATGAAACTGAAACACCTGTCATAGTGTGGGAGGTCTCATGGCTAAATTGGACCAGCCTGGTGGCCAATCTTCATTAATTGCACATTGCACCAGTAAGAGCAGAGTGTGAAGGTTCAGTTAGCAGGTAAGAGCACAGTTCTGCTCAAAATACTGCAATGCACACAGCATTATGGGACATACCAGAGTTCAAAAGAGGACACATTGTTGGTGCACGTCTTGCTGGCGCATCTGTGACCAAGACAGCAAGTCTTTGTGATGTATCAAGAGCCACGGTATCCAGGGTAATGTCAGCATACCACCAAGAAGGACGAACCTCCACCAGCATCACGTAGTGACCTGGCCACTATCCTGCAAGAAGAATGGCTTAAACTCCCTCTGGCCACTGTGCAGGACTTGTATATGTCATTCCCAAGACGAACTGATGCTGTATTGGCTGCAAAAGGAGGCCCTACACCATACTAATAAATGATTGTGGTCTAAAACCAGGTGTTTCAGTTTCATTGTCCAACCCCTGTACAAGGAACGTGTGGGTTTAATCAAGTTTAGCCTTATAACTTGATGAACCTGATCGAAGACAAGTGGACTTCAGCTGATCCAAGTAGTTTTTTTACACGCCTAGTTTAGAGGCTTGGTTCACCAGGAGAAATTTCGGCATTCTGGAGCACTCTGAGAATCACATACAGGGAAGGAAGTAACTGGTAAAGAGTAACGCAGTTCATTCAGTTGTGAGTATTTTGACATGTTGCACCATACCAACGGTCAGCATGTACACAAATCTTCTTCTTCTGGTTTTTCCTCAACTATTATTAAACATTAAGGCCATTTTGAAAACAGCCCCTCGTTTTCAGCCCACCTGCTAACAGAAACTGGTGACTTTAATGAAATGGCTATAATACAAATACCCAGTACCCTTTACCTTCATACAGGCCTGAACATTTTATCTTCCCTGCCATGTTGGGGTTATTGCATGAGTCAGCGTTAAAGACCATGTGACGACAGAGCAGGTAAGTTCTGATTTGCATATCACTACAACTGTACTATGAAGTCTTCCTCGTATTCAAACTGACCTGTATCCTTACTTACAGTGACGGAGACACCTCACGGAGACGTTTGATCCCGACCACTTCACTGAACCAGGTAAGACAACCACTCTCCATCCAGCCAGCAAAGTTGTTTGCCAGATCTGTAGTAAACTCATTTCAATAATATGACTGACAGTCATTTGAATGGCACATAGATGAATTCAGAACTTTGATGAGTGCCTAGATGCCACAGATGCATCAGGTTAGGTGGTTCTATAGCGTACTTGGTTCCACTAAATAACTGATATTTAGTTCTGTTTAGCACTTTGGGCATTGGACATTGACCCTTGTGTCGAGACACACAGTCCAATATACTAATGAGTGTTGCTCATTGGTGAAAAAAACTGCATAGAAGCATGAGTAGGACCCACGAAAAGGAACCAAGACTCAAATGAGGAAGAACCACTGAGAGGATCCACATCTTAAATGGAAAAACCCCCAAAGCACATGAGGAACCTCTAAGAGGAACCAAGACTCAAACTAGAGAGCTCTCTAAAGGGAAGACTGGCTTAGAGGCATCAGGACAAGGAGGTATTAAAGAGAGGAACCAAGACTCAAACAGGAGAACCCTCTAAACTATGAGAAAGAATCACTGGGAGGAACTAAGACTCAAACAGAAGAACCCTGTACAAAATGAGAAAGGGTCACTGAGAGGAACCAAGACTTAAACAGGAGAACCCTATAAAATCAAGAGAAAGAATCACTGAGAGGAACCAAGACTCAAATAGAAGAACCTTGTAAAAAACTGAGAAAGGGTCACTGAGAGGAACCAAGTCTCAAACAGGAGAACCCTATAGAATCAAGAGAAAGAATCACTGAGAGGAACCAAGACTCAAATAGAAGAACCTTGTAAAAAAATGAGAAAGGGTCACTGAGAGGAACCAAGTCTCAAACAGGAGAACTCTATAGAATCAAGAGAAAGAATCACTGAGAGGAACCAAGACTCAAATAGAAGAACCTTGTAAAAAAATGAGAAAGGGTCACTGAGAGGAACCAAGACTTAAACAGGAGAACCCTATAAAATCAAGAGAAAGAATCACTGAGAGGAACCAAGACTCAAATAGAAGAACCTTGTAAAAAAATGAGAAAGGGTCACTGAGAGGAACCAAGACTTAAACAGGAGAACCCTATAAAATCAAGAGAAAGAATCACTGAGAGGAACCAAGACTCAAATAGAAGAACCTTGTAAAAAAATGAGAAAGGGTCACTGAGAGGAACCAAGTCTCAAACAGGAGAACCCTATAAAATCAAGAGAAAGAATCACTGAGAGGAACCAAGACTCAAATAGAAGAACCTTGTAAAAAAAAAATGAGAAAGGGTCACTGAGAGGAACCAAGTCTCAAACAGGAGAACCCTATAAAATCAAGAGAAAGAATCACTGAGAGGAACCAAGACTCAAATAGAAGAACCCTGTAAACAAAAAAGGGGAAATGATTACTGAGAGAAACCAAGATTCAAACACAAGAACCCTCTAAAACCATGAGAAAGCATCACTGAGAGGAACCACGGCTGTAAATGAAGATCTTTCAAAGGACATTAGAAAGAGCCATTGGGAGAAATTAAAACTTAAAGGAACATTAGGGGTACCACTAAGAGGAACCAAAGATCAAATAAGAGAACTACCAAAAACCATGAAGAGGAACCACTGAGAAGAAGCAAGATTCAAAAGAAGAAGCTCATGATGAGTTTGAAGAAGAACCAAGACTCTAAAGGAGACTGCTTAAGAACAAGAGGAGGAACCCTTGAAAGGAACCAAGATAAAAAGAAAAGCTGCCTAAGAACCTGAGAAAGAACACTTGAGAGGAAGCAAGACTAAAAAAGAAAAACTGCATATCAGCACAAGAAGAAATGCCAGAACCAAGACTCGAAAGGAGAAGCTTCTGAAGAACATGAAGAGAAAGAAACACTGAAAGAGAACGTCTAATACAAGGAGTTAACACACTGAGAACCAGCTTTCCTGACAGTGGAGTCGGGATACCGGTAGAGCGATTCTACAGAGAGGAAGTTAAAGTCTGAGGTTCTATCAGCTATGCAGAAACGTTTGTGTATTAGCAGATTCGTTTAACATACGCTGTGCTGCGGCTACCTGCTCAGCAGCTGGGACTGGATGGTGGTGAAGGACCCAGTCCTAGACGAATCCTCTTTCAGGAAGGTTTTCCCAACCTTTGGCCGGTAATTAGAATCAAATGGCACAGAGGTACACCAGACATGGTGCACAGGTAAAGAACAAGGGACAAAGAACAGCTCACGACAACAATCAAAGCATATGTCGCTAAGTGGAAGTAGATAGAAGGCAAAGAATAGAACCTAATCGGTGGTTCCAGCAGGGGTTCTGACCTCTCTTTGTGGTCATCTATGATGGACTATCTCTTACCTTAGGACACTGCCCACGCAGGCTGCGGTTGCTGTGTCCTTTTGTGTAAATTCAACCAAATAATGGCCTTTTTCCAGGAACATTCTCTTCAATAAACCGGTTTACCCAGAACATCTCACACAGGCCCGGCATTCAGAGTGGAGGAAACATGAGATTTAGAAAAGACAACAGCAGAAGGAGGAGCGGCATAAATCCATATATCAAAATAATCAAGAATGTAAACAGGAAGGAAGGCAGTGGAAGTGCAGAGGAATTTAAATTGTGTATTAAATATCTGTAATTAAAATAGTTTTATATTTTATTTTATTCTGTTACAATTTATTCAATTTCATATGACACATATGTCATTTTATGGTCATTATATTCCTCAGTGTTATTAATTTCCCTCAGGCCCACTCAATTTTATTCTATTTACAAAATCTTTATTGTTTGTTTGTTTTCTTTTATGGTAGTTCCTTATGCTGGTGTGTTATCAACCCTGTTTGCTATGGTGTGGCTCGGCAGTTGCCATGGCATTCAAAGTGGTTGCTTGGGTGTTGTGAGGCTGTTGCCAAATTACCCCAGCTGGTTGATATGGTGTTTCTAGGCAGTTGCTTTTTGCCCCTAGCTGGTTGCTATGGTGTTTCTAGGCAGTTCCTATGTATCCCAGATGGTGGCTAAGCTGTTGCTATGTGGTTGCTATGGTGTCCTAGGTGGTTGCTATTGTATCCTAGGTGGCTGCTACGGTGATGCTCCGTGGTTGTTATCTTATCCTAGGTGGTTGCTAAGCTGTTGCTAGGTGGTTGCTATAATTTCCTAGGTGGTTGCTATGGTGTTGCTATGTGGCTGCTGGGATGTTGCAGGTATTTGCTATGGTGCTGCTAGGTGTTTTCTGTGATGTTAAAGGTGGTTGTTATGGTGTTGCTATGTGGCTGCTGGGATGTTGCAGGTATTTGCTATGGTGCTGCTAGGTGGTTGCTGTGATGTTGATGGTGGTTGTTATGGTGTTGCTATGTGGCTGCTGGGATGTTGCAGGTATTTGCTATGGTGCTGCTAGGTGTTTTCTGTGATGTTGAAGGTGGTTGTTATGGTGTTGCTATGTGGCTGCTGGGATGT
>JAMWET010000467.1:52500-57500 GCA_024036415.1 Prochilodus magdalenae | reverse complement strand
TCAAGATCTTAGACTCACCTGTACTGATTCAGGACCTCGGACTGACTTGTACAGGTTCAGACTCACCTGTACTGATTTAGGACATCAGAGTCAGGACTTGAGATTCACCTGTAGTGACTTTGGACTTGACTTGCGACCTGCCTGGATCTACTCAGTAATTGACTTGAGACTCACCTGACCTGACATAGGAATTCAGCTGCACCTGTAATGAATTTGGACAGTTGCACAACTGAGTTCAGTCTGAGGAATGCCAAAGAAATGACCATATGCCAACAGTTGATTACTTATTTTGCCTATACTGACCTGGAAGAAAACGGTAAAACGGGGTGAGTTGTTTACAGTGACTGAAGCTGATGATGTTTCAGATGATGTTTTGTTATGTCTGTCAGTCTGTAAGTGCAGGACAGTGCTCCTCCAAATGATCCACATGTTGTCTGTATATATCTGGCCTGTCAGAACTGTATGTAATTCATACATACTGGCTTACAACAAAAGCACTTCCAGTTGTCCAGGGCAGCTCTAGCAGGGCAGACATTTCACAAAATGGCTTGTAGCAAAGGTGGCTTCCTCTTATGAAGGAGCTTCCTCTGAAGTCACTGTTTTTGTCTATGACTCCAATTCCCTGTGCAGTACATCTTTTGACCCTGTTTTTGGCTTTTGCCAAACAGGTTAGGGAACCAGCCTTGTGACCTGACCATTGCCGGTTTGATTTCCTAAACCCAAAGTAATGGCTGAAGTGCCCTTAAGCAAGGCACCTAACCCCCAACTGCTCCCTGGGTGCCATCGGTAGGGCTGCCCACCACTCCAAGCAAATGTGCTCACGACCCTCTTGTGTGTGTTCACTAGCACGGGTGTTTCATTTCACGACTGGGTTAAATGTGAGTGGTGTGGTGCAACGGATAACACCACTTGTTGTTGAGCTACCACACCATGTGGGAGATTGGGCTTTGATTCCCAATTTGCATGACTACGCTGTGCTACACCAATAAGTAATAACAATAAATAAATAATAACACTAAATTGGCCCACCTGTATTATGAATACCCTTGTAAGTCGCTCTGCATAAGAGCTTCAGGTGAATGCTGTAAATGTGGAAGACAAATTCCTCTGTGTGCAAATCACAAATGATTGGCTTCACCTAATTCTAAGGCGTGTAGGTTCCTGGTGGTTTTTGATAGTTAATGAAATGCCGGTGTTTGTTTTGTAGACATGGTGGACATTGCTTTCCCCACCACTGTACAGAATCAGAGTTACTACCAATGAACCAATTTGACACCAAAGTGCTCTGAATGGCTGTTTTCACCTAAAATTGGCGGATGTCTTAAAAAGCGAAGGTTGTAATTTTGACAGAACACAGCCTTTTTTCTTCCCTCTCTTTTCAAAATGTTGCTTTGAACCGTTTGTGTACTTGCATAATGCATATGCTTCACAGAGGCTTGTACACTCTGTATTATATTCATCCTCTCCTACACAGTATATTCATATACAGGCCTCTCAGAATCCTGTTTGTTTCTCCTGTTTACTCCTTCATCCTTTTTTGTTGGTTGTTTACTTGCTGCCACTTTCACACGAGATGGTCAAAATGATAATTACACACTCTGTCTGCACGGGGGAAAAAACTAAATGACATCTGATTCAATGCAAGTGAAATTGTCCCGTCTGGCTATGATCCCATTAAATGACACATGTCATAATGAGCCTGAAATTACTGCAAAACCGTGCTCAGAAAGCTGTCAGCGTGCAGCAGGGAACGCTGTTACACTCTATGTAATTATATCCACAAATACGGATCCCGAAAGGCCAACAAAATCTATAAGAGAAGTGACTCACAGTGGACCCGACCTGAACTGAACCTAGAGTTCTACTTCTGGCTCATTTCCACCTGCATGAGAGATCTTCAAAATGGTGTTTTGGGTCATTTTATACCTATGCAGTTGGGCTAATTAGCAAGCTAGCATGCTAGTTAGCTTAATATATCAGCTAATACTAAACTGCTCTGCTCACATGCTCACAAAAATATGTAGCGGATATTAATTTTTGTGTGTTAGTGTGTATAAGTTTAACTATTCTACATATTGGTGGGGGATACCCACCAATTGGGCAGAGATGTGTTCCAGGAACAGAACTTGCATTTTATGTATTTATGACAGAATGCAAGTCCTGGGAAAGGGTTATCACCAGGGCTTGAAGGTTAAATACCTTCAGGCTATTATTGGTTAGGAGAGTTAACCATCTGGAGAAACAACACCAGACAACAACATATCTAGTTCCATTACTACACCCCTCATGTACGAGCCTGTGTCCAGCTACTGTTTTTGAGAACTGAAATAAACAGCTCAATCCAACAGCCTGTCTCCTGGCACTCCCTTCGGTGTAAGAAAGAAAGAATCTCTAAACTTCATATGTTTGCAACGACTTATGAGTACAGTCAAGCCGCGCTTCCGTTTTTGTCTCCTGGGAGTGAAAACTGGCACATTAGCTAGCTTGTTTACTGGCCATCTTGGCTACAATCCACAGTCACGCAAATGCTTGCCCAGCGGCTCCACATACAATAAAAGTAGGGTGCAAAAGTTCAAATTTTGTGACTTTTAAATTAGCACCTTTAATAAATAGCCCAACTGTTTGGGCAAAAGTCAGTCTAAAGGAACCTGGCCAGTACCTGTTTCACCGATTATGCCAACAATGTGACGTAAAACACCAGTTGGAGTGAGTCCTCGGTGAATAGGGGGTGTCACAAGCCAAAGGACCAATGGTACCACCCACAAAACTGTCTAGGGTTTAATTAAGATCCTAGCCCGGACTGTGACAAAGACAAACAGCCCCTACGTGTTGCACTTGTCATGGCAGATGAACCCTACGTAGAGGTGTATGCCTAACTGGTTGGACCAAGGAGAAACCAACTCGCCTGTCCGGGTCCTCGAATAACCTTAGGGGGGGACAGCTCAGTCCTTGAGCCCATGGCTGGCCATTTAAGCTCTATTCATCGTAGCATTCAGATTTTTAATCCGTTGATGGAGGGATGTCCATCGAAGGAAGAAGAAAGAGAGTCCCAAGCGCAATCCTCGATGAAATGCAAAGTGTCCTCGTGTTTCTGCTGATGAGCCCCCGTTCTGGCTGAGCTTTGGTTCATTTATGCGATTGAATCCTCTCATTGTGGTTCAACGTCAGTATAGTGACAATCTGGCCTTAGACACTAACTTTCCCTAACAGGGGGGAAGGAAAAGGAACAAGGACCAGTGACACGAGTGACCTCAGCTGATCTAATATGGAAATACCGTATTTACTTGGTCCAGCATATATCCAGGCGGCCTTGCTGGCTGTCCTCTCAGCGATGTCAGTGTTTAGGGTGGCCACTTTCATAACCCCAAAAAGGAGACATCAAAACAACACTAGAACAGAATTAAAATCATAACCTAACCTACATAAACTGAACCTCACCAACTTGTGCGTGAGAATTGTCCCACGGTGATATTGTTGACATTCTGCAAGCATAAAAACCCTTACTAATTGAGCTGTTGATCCGTACCACCAGTTAGCCTTTGAGTAATTAGCCATATTACTGTAATTATCTTCATAAACCAATGAAATGCAAGGCATGTCTTCGTACTGCCTCAGATTACATAACGCTAGAGCTAAACCATACCAATCACTAGACCATAATGATAACATCTGTGGACAGGTCAATGAAAATTCTCTCTTTGCCATCAACTACACCATTGAATGCTGATATTGCATAATATATATCCATGTCTACATAAAGGTTAATCAGTGGGACATGAGCCCTGCTAGTTTTGCCACTATGTGGATTCACTGTCTAGGCAAAATGTATGAGATCTGCGCATTCATAGTTCAGACACTCGCCAATCAACGTCAGATGTAAATCATAACCAGTCCTCGACAGGCAAAGGCAAAACCTTCACCTGTCTTGTCTTGAGTTTCCTCCACTTTGCTCTTAGGGAGGTTTTCTTTGCCAGTGTTGCCCTTGGCTTACTCTTAGAGATATGGGCCAAGATTTTCTGGAAAGCTGCTTGTAAAAAGTGCTAGGTAAATAAACGTTGACTTGATTTGACTACTCGTGACAGCTTGTTGACACCAGACTTTGGTAACATTATGTAGAGATGACTGAGGGTTTTCCTGTTTATTGTATACAAACATTTCTTCACTATGAAGACCAGACGTCCCCGCTTTCTGGGGACGAAGCCTGTTTTTGGTGGCTGCTCTCTGGCTGGAGCTGTCTCTGGAAATGTCCCTGTTTTACAGGTCAATAAAAAAAACACATGGCAAGCTTTTAAAATTGACCTGCACCAGAGCAAACAGGCCGACACCTTGTGTTGTCCTAGTTTTGGCCAGCAGAGGGGGCTACGGTTATCTGCTGCTAACTACTACTAAAATTAGCTGGCTAAGATTTGGAGAATACCCGTTTAAACCTCCATCACAAGTGAGTTCACAACAAATGTCTGATCAGGACGCAAGGTACCCCAGGGATTTGCTCTGTACACGGCTGTAGTCCACTGGCTTCCGGTTTTCAGCATGGTGGTCATACTGGTTTCTGGTTTGTAGCCGCGCTCTATCCACTTTTACCACCTGCAAAGAAGCCAACATGAAGTCTAAATACGATTTTAAAAATGTCAACAGATATAAGAAATGGGGAACAGGCTGGCATGGTCATTGTGGTGTTCCTCTGTGCTCCAATATGAGGTGACAGAACTCTGCATTGAGTTTCCACCACTTTCCAAAGACCCTGAACGTTCTGGCAAGTGACTGAACAAAATTAGGTGGGATTGATTCATGGTAGTCACAGAAAGATATGGAATTTGTGGTCCATTCAAAGACAAAACTCCAGACATGGTCTGGGATTTGGCAACAGCACGCATGTCCCCAGTCTGATCTGGAAGAACCTGCAGAAATCATCAAGCAAACAGACGAGGAGGTGGTGCCTTATCATTGTAGTCCGTGATGACTGTGTTCTGGGTAACAGTTGACCATAGGCACTATTATAG
>JAMWET010000467.1:0-47500 GCA_024036415.1 Prochilodus magdalenae | reverse complement strand
ACAGACCTCATTCTGTCCATATCAGAGTCCTAGGTCCAACTTATTCTACAACTGTACAGCACATGAAAAACAGAAATAGAGAGATATCGATTATGACCATACGGTACAGACCTGACCATCTCGGCTGAAGTGCTACAGTCAGCCTGGCTAATGCCGTGTCTCCCTCTGGTGGTGAGGAAAGTACATTACAGGCCAGTCGAAAAACACCCCGTATTATAACACCGCGTTGTCCACGTCTCGTTCCCTTTTCCCATTGTTCTGTCACAGCACAGTTGTAGTCTCGATCAAAACGTGACACTAGGAAGCCCCAGCTTTCTCCCGCATTGGGAAAGAAAAGTTTCGAGTGGAGATGCCGGGGATTGAACCCGGGGCCTCATACATGCAAAGCATGCGCTCTACCACTGAGCTACATCCCCTTCCTGGTCACCGTGCTCAGTGTAGCCTATACAAACATGCAGCTGAACCACTGCGGCTAAACGCAGCTCTAAATAGTTCAGGTGGTATTTAGGATATCGTCTAACACCACTCGGGCATGTCACTGAACTGTTTAGGAACTGCTGGTTAAATCGCATGTAAATATGGACACGCATGTTTCTGGTTTGGTGAACATGGTGGTGGCTGAGTTCTCCATCTGTCTGGTCCGTCCAGCAGATCCTTCTGTTCAGCCCATATGACCAGTGACCAGTCAGTCAGTTGTCGTTCATATAATTATTTTATCTATTCATGTCTCTCTCTCTTTCTCTGTGTATTTCTGTCTTTCCTTCCGTTCAATTTAGTAACATGTTTTAACCTACAGTGTGGTATACTAATAGTCACATGACCAGTTACCTCACATTTAACTCAGAGCTGTTAGTACTGTACCCACTGTTTAGAGCTAGCTGCTGCTAACGCTGCTCAGTTCACCTGAGATACGGTTAGCCTAGCTGTTAGCTCCCCTCGGCTATTTCACTCTAAAACTGATCCTCTAAAGCGAGTTCATCTTTTATTAATCTTCAGACCTGTATATTTAACTTTCTGAGGCTCATTCTGATGAACACACACCCCACTACAATCACTGCACCACATTTACCTCAGAGCTGTTATTACTGTATCCACTGTTTAGAGCTAGCTGCTGCTAACGCTGCTCAGTTCACCTGATACGGTTAGCCTAGCTGTTAGCTCCGCTCGGCTATTTTACTCTAAAACTGATCCTCTGATGGGAGTTCATCTTTCAATAATCTTCAGACCTGTATATTTTAACTTTCTGAGGCTCAATCTGATGAAAACACACCCCACTACAATCACTACACCCACATTTATACTCTGAGTGGGCTGTGATTTGTCCCACAGTGTAACCCACCGCCACAGTTCCCAAGGCCGCGGTGCACGATGGGATGTAGTGCACCATGAAGATAGCTCCCCCTGTATACTAGAAACCATCCGGGGATCTTCAGTGCACTACAGAGCTACAATTTGGTAGCATACTGCATACTACATACTACTTATAGGTGGATGTAGTACACATGTAGTATGTAGTACTTCATTTTGAAAACAGCCTGTGTTTTTCCTCTCCCATATTGATTTTAGGAGGGATGCACAAATTCACCACCAGGGGGAGACTCTCTTGGATTCAGTTCTACACAGTTCATTGTTGTAAGTGGGCCGGTCAGATTACTGGGAGAGAACTGGTCTCATGCCTTGGTGAGAGTTCAAATGCTTTAAGACAGTGCTCTCTGCAAAAACTTGATTCAAGCATCTGATCTTCCAACTCCTCGATTGGAGCTCATTCGGGCAGTCCTATATTCTCCGCAATCTTTTTGCATGGTTGTTTAAGAAATATGAAGCCACTCAATGGATCGCCTAGGGTTGAAAGAATTGTTGCAGCTGAAACATTTGATCATTTATTTATTTTTTTGGCTTATTAAGTCTATATGAATAAATATGTAATCTAGGTGAACCTTCTTGGTGTATCACAGGGTTCTATACTAGGTCCACATATAAATCTATATATGGATGTAACATTTACAAAATATATTATTTAAATTACAAATAAATATAAAATAAGGATGTGGCTGTAACATTTTGCACAAATTAAGACTACATATTTGTGAACATAGATATTTACATTTCTTAGCCCATATTCGGTTCCTTTAACATTTTTATGATTGGTCGCATTTCTGACTTTATACATTTTATTTTAGATCAAAATAATAAAAATATATAGACTGAGCCATACAAACTTCAGTTCCTGGGCTGATAGATGCTGGATTTACTAAGGAGCCCCACTGGAAATTTTATTATTCAGTACTTGAGTAGAATTTTGAGTAGACTTAATACTTTTGTACTTTTACTCAAACTGCTTCACATCAAGGACTTATCATTTTTACGTATGTCAACATTTTTCCAAGGACCGGTACTTTTACTGAGTATTGATTTAGGCTTTAGTCCCCATCTCGTCGTGCACTGGGATGCCGTTTGGGAGGTTTTACCCTGAAGTGCGCTTCACTCATTGGGACGCTCCCGCGCATGCGCGCTTGTTTCTGTGTGTTTGTGTGTGTACGTGCGCAAGTGGATGACGAACCACACAAACCGGCCTAAAAATGTTTCACGGACTAAAACTACAGACCCGTCCTGTTTGGAGTTAGTCACTAAAGTGGCCCTCAGACCATGGCGGCCTTTGTCGTGAGTATTTGATCTGGAGATGCTTTAAAAACCTTGCCGTGTGAGTGTTTTTGTGAGGAAACGATAACCAGACTGCTAAATTGCTAGCTGGCTACGTTAGCTAGCTGGTAGTTATGCTGCGCAGTTTACGTACGTTACGACGTGCACTTGGCCGTTGTATTGTCAGTTTAATCCGTTACAGTCTGATTCAGTAACGTGACTACGCAACTTAACTAACGGCCTCTGTTATTGTGCAGCTAGCTAGTGGGGCGGGCTAGCACACCTTAGCTAAATTCCCCTATTCCATGTTTCTGAGCTTGGTCACTCTGAGGCATTAGTGTGGGTTGTTCTTTTATTTACTGTGTGACATTTTACTAAAGCATGTAGCCAAAGCTTTTTTCCCCCCAAGGAAAATTAAGTTTTCTATTCGCCGGTTTCTTGTTCGAATTGTCCCGTCCCACCTTAAAAGGTGCGGGAGAACCATAATGTAACATATAACGTAACACAGAAACATAGAGGCCATAATGTAACTGCTGCAACATTTAAGGTGGAACGGGAATCGTGATGACATATAGACTGGAACTTGATTTAGGAAATCCATTACAGAAGGGTCTACAGCTCATTTGGTCTCCGACTTTTTTTTATTTGCCAGCTCAGCCTGCAACTGAGCCCAGAGCTGGATTTTAGTTAAGGGTCTACAGTCTCCGTTTCATTATTGTTTTATGTTGATTACTTTCTAATTTTTATTTTTAATTCTAATTTCTAGTTGTTTTTCTACCTTTTATCTTTGTTTTCTATATATAATATATTTTATTATTGTTGTTTTATTGTTGTTTTTATTAATTTTACAGTTTATTTGTAGTTAGTTATTTTTAATTATTAAACATCATTGTGTGGCCTTATTATTATCATCATCATCACCATCAATGTTTTGTGTTTTATTATTTTTTAAAAATACATTTCATACTTTGTAAAGAGAGTGTCTCTCAGTGTGTTCCCCAGTTTAAATAAAGTTTGATTGATTCACATTGGTAGTTACAGTTTTTCTCAGTTGCTTCTGTGTATGTAAAGGCCGAGTAATGCCACCGTATTACCGTATGGACAGAAGAGGCATTAAACACTCAAGCGTTAGCTACATACATCAGAGCAGACAAAGTCAATCAAACAGTACAAACAGAGAAGGCACCTGGTTCCATTAACTTACATTATAAGTAAGGCGGTTTTGTTCTGACAGCGATGTGTATCAGAATTGGACTGACTACATTGAGCTGCTGATCATGACAGTAGTTCCACGTTATTGTCGCACGTTTTGAAGGGAAAATATCTAATTCTAATTTTTCTACCTGAAAATTTCACTGCAAATTGAATTCCTGTCATATTCTATGAATTCAAGTTCAAGTATGTTTTGATTGGGCAAGAAGCCCTGAATGTTTACTTTTCCTGTTGAAGGTGTGACCTCTGAACGTAGAGTCAAACTGCCAGTAAATTGTGGTTGTGATGTCATAACACATGCAAGTCTTGAGGTTTTTAAAAAAATGCATTCTCTTAGATTGTGATTTCTATATTATACACTATCCCAACCCCCAGCCCCCACCTCCCACCCACATTAATACTTTTAGGAATGAGGTTAAGATCAGTTATAAGAAGCCCAAACTGTAATATATATAGCCTTTACTGAGGAAAGCAGCTATTAATCATGTTAGGAATGGGGCTAAAATATAAATTATTCTAATAACGATATCACAATCGAAAGAGTGAAACATCTCAGCTTTTCCCTTGTACTCTTTTATACACTTATATAAACCTTCATCTGCCCCTACATCCAGACTGCTGCACTCAGCACTTTAAAATACATATACTCCACACAATGTGAGGTTTACAGGTATATAAAGTAGTGTGTGAGGGAGAGAGAGAGAGAGAGAGAGAGAGAGAGATGGATATGTGGATTTGTGAACATAGTTGGCCAGTGAAGCTTGATTCAGATTTTTGCCAGAGCTGCAATTTTGATTGTAGTCTCATAGTCTGTTAGATGAGTAACCAAAGGCAACCAAACATCCATGTTCGGTGACTGAACAACCCCACATAACAGGCAGACTGACACACTGTGTTGAGTGTTCAAGCCTTAAGCCAGGAAAAGTATACACTGGTGGTCCAGCCCTAGATACAGTCATTATCTAGGGACCCTGTTGTGGGATATTATTAGAACCAACCCTAACAGTCCGGGACGGGTCTATAAGAATTTACCTTGGATATTTTCCAGACTCATTTTAATCTTTACTCCACAGCAGGTCTCATGTTCTCAGCAATCTTCTCGAGACATATAACATTTGTATTCTCTCTCCTGTGTCTGACTTTGAGTATTTGACATTAAGTGTCTATAGGAGGAATCATTGAGTTGTTACAATATTAAGCAAGTTAAATGCATTAGGATACACTACATGGTCATATACATGTGAACCCCTCAGTGTTACACCTGTATGAGCTTGCTGAACATCCCACTTCTAAAACCTTGGGCATTAATATGGAGTTGCCCCCTTTTTGGCACCAGTAACAGCCTCCGCTCTTCTTGGAAGCCTGAGGTCAGGGCTCTCGATGCAGAGTTCTTGTTCTGATGTTGGTTCTAGTGACTGGTTGGAAGTCTGTGATGATGGATTACTGTGGTACGCATTATGTGCTTCAGCCCTTTGCAGCCCTGCTCTGTGTATTTGTATGGTCTACTTCATAACTGAGCTGTTGTTGCTTTTTCCGTTTTACAGTAATGGCTGTAAAGTTCCGTCCTCCAGCAGTATCACATTTCGAGTCACTGAGCTCCTTAGTATGCCCAGTTCTTCGGCCAGTGTTTGTTTATGGACACTGCATGGCTGTGTTCTCATGCACCTCGAAGCAATGGGTTTTGATTAAGCGGAGGATGTCCACATAGTTTTGGCCATATAGTGTCTATAAGGGGCTGATGTGGTTGTAGGTTTTCTTTCCAATCAACCCGAAGCACTTTGTAGAAAACAGCAATCGTTTGAAAACTGAGAGCGTCCGATTCTTCTGTAATGAAGGCCACCCCAGTTTGCAGATACGACTGCTGGCAGTTCTTTCGGTTATTACTGTATCAGTGAGCTGATACATGCAATGCACGGTTTCACCACCAGGGGTAATCAAAAGCTATTGGTTGTTATGGTTATGAATATAATAATGAGACTGTGACACATTAAATCATTAGTATTGTCCTTGTTTTTCTGTCGCCCTCACTTTCAAGGCTCATCCATCGGTCCGGATCCGGGGGACGGAGCACACCTACACCCCAGTCCTATGTCAGGATGAGAAGTGCGATGGGCATGAGAAGGGTGTCCACATGCACTGCCCTCTATGCACAGTGGGCGAGGCCTATCAGGACCCAGTCATCCTTCGTGCACACTTCCGCATTAAACACGTCGACAAGGGCATCGACTTTGCAGGTCAGAGCATCGTACCCTGTTGTAATGTATGTTTAAAAGCTCGTTCCAAATTTGATGCCTGCAACACCATATCCAAAAAAGTAGGGACAGGGTCATTCTTACCACTATGTAACAACAGCTCTCATGCAACAGCACTTAATATCATTTCAGGACACAAGGGCCTTTCGTTGTCATATTTTGATCTTAATAAGACACACGTTTTTAAAGGTAGACAGGTCGGACAGCAGGCAGGCTCCCGCACGCTCTGGTTTCGCCATCATACTGTTGGAGCATGTGTGTAATGTGTCCTGGTGTTGTCAAAATGAAATGATCCAGGACGTCTCGTGTAAAGACAGCGTCTAAAAGGCGGATGTGTTGCTCCAAGAGGTTGTAACACACTCAGTAGTTGGGTGACGGCTCCCGGGGAGGGAGATGCAACAGGGGTTTAGCTGCTTCCCCCGACCTCCATAAAGAAATCCAGGCACGAGACAGCCGTTCGGAGTACTGGACCATTTATTGGGAAGGGGAACACCCACACCTCTTGCTTACAATCCCAGATAACACTGCAGCAGAACATACAGGTTACGAAAAAAACCCAGTAACTATTCAGTGTGCTGTACTTATAAACCGTTAGCTTTGTACATTGAGCGTATGCGCTCAATGCTAACACTTAAAGTGACCGTTACAAGGTGTTCAGTATTAATGGGGCTGTCATGGATGTGTAGGGTGTCAGATGCTGGATTTAGAGCACATTACGCTGATCACAATCTGTCTGAAAACTAAACACACTAAACAATCTGAAAGCTTGACTTACCAGACCACAGTACACTTTTTCACATTTACAGCACTTAGCTGACGCTCTTATCCAGAGCGACTTACAAGGGTAATCATATTACAGGGAGGCCAATGTAGTGTTAGGAGTCTTGCCCAAGGACTCTTATTGGTGTAGCACAGCATAGTCACCCAGACCAGGATTCGAACCCCAGTCTCCCACATGTGGTGGTGGTTCCCTGGTGGGTAGTGGTGTTATCCACTGAGCTACACCAACCACTCCAGCTTCAGTCCATCTCAGGTGAGCTGGAGTCCAGAGGAGTCAGTAAGTGTGTCTGTATGTTGTTCATATTTGCCCTCCACCATGTATAGTTCAGTCTTTACCTGCATTTATGGACGAAGCAATGTTTGTGAAGGAAATCACATTCATCTCTTGCCTTGGCCTTCAGCTGCTTAGTCCTCTCCTCCTCCTCCTCCTCTCCTCTTTAGGCAACCTGTAGACAGACAAACATAGACAGTTAAAGTTTTCACGAAGAAGCCTCAGAACCAGCTCATAAGTGTCATGCAGATAAGAAATGTTCATATGGTTTATTGGGGGAGTTGGAATGCTATACCGTACAACTAAACCTTGTGAGTTAATTTGTCTATTTTTACCCATTCACTTTTTTTGCAATGAACCCAGCTGTGTGGTTTTATGACAAAGTGACCCCTATTTAAAAAATACTTATTATAAAAACGGAGTTCATATTTAACTATGTAATATTTTTACGTTAGGTAAATGTTCTCTTTGTAAACGTTATGCCAAAACATGAAAATGGTTTATAGCACACATACAGAAAAACACGAACAACTAACATTGCTAGTGATGCGGCAATGACAAAAATGGTAAAACATAAAATTGAGTGAAATAAATACATCATAATGCAGTTTTTATTAATGCAGTGCTGTCTAAGGGGTGGGCCGTCCCATGCATTAAAATGCAGATTTCTGCTTTGCCCCCTACATACTGATATTCTGCAGTTTTCCTGAATTCTTTGATGTTATGATGGAGAATAGAGGGCGAAACACCTAAAACATGCAGTCACTCATGGATAAAATGTAACTATTCGATTTCTTTATTTGTGCCTTTATTTGCATTTACAGATAACACATAATTGTAATCATGCAGAGGGTAAAATACAAGAGCAAATAATCTAATCTAAAAATCTAATTATGACATAAATAAATAACCAAATATGGTCATGAGATAATCACTTAGTAACTCAAACTTGCATTGTTCCAGAATTCTGGATTGTTGGCTACATAAGCACACCATTCTTTCCCACCCAGCTGCTTTTGGAGCCATATACAGGAGGTCATCTGTACTAGAAGGTGTAGATCGAGTAGAGTAGTATGAACGAGGTGGCCAACAGTAGGGGGCTTTTTCGGGAGCCAGTATTTAGTAATGGCTTTCTTACCAAGCCAAGAAAATCTTCAGGAAGTAAGGATCATCTTGACTTAGTCCATAAGGGACACCAATATAGAGAGATGTGAACCTTGTACTAATATCAAAACCCCAAACTAATTAAGATAGTCATTGCATCGTCCTTCCAGAAAGTCTGGATAGAGGGATCAAGCCCAAAACACATGGGAACTGCTCCTCCTTTTGATTGTGTGGTGAGCTTCAATTCATCCTTGCATATAAAGCATTTGACCTTTCCTATGCCCTTTAGATTGTGAGGTTAGCTTTTTAGCACGTCAGTTAGGCTTCTTGTGACATGCACAATGAGCCTATAGGCTGATTTTCCCACCATGCTGTGTAAATGTACTAGCTTCTACCGAAAGGCACACCCAGTTTTTAATATTTGTTTATGTACATGTTCACGTATGATGAAGTGTAGGTAACATGGTCTTGCACATGTTTGAAAATCCTGTTTGCGCTGCAGAACCTCACCTCAGTTTGTAGTTATTTACTCTTCACTTTGAACTTCCAGGCTTGAAGGTGCTGCGCTGCTGTAACCATTGTGAAATAGTGGGCACCATTAAAGGAGAGAAGCGGTTTAAAGGAGCTCACTGGCACTGCTACCGCTGCAGGAACGGCTTCAACAGGAGGGACGAGGCCATCAAGCACTACAAGACGCATTTCCGAAACCCACACACCACCTTTCAAATTCAGGTCACGCAGGTGAGACTGTGTTATTTTTTCTTTTGCATCTCCGTGAGCACAAAGATCACCTGAAGAGGGAACGTCACCTTGAACGCTCCTTATGATATTTAACGCTTCGGGAAAGTGGACCCGCAGCACTTCAGAAGCTGTTTTGGGCTTTTTTCTGTCCGCACACTTGCATGCACTAGGTCAAGTACACTCGACCAGCTCCGAGTGAATGGCACCAAGTCAAAGTGTTCCTGGAGTTTAAAAGTATTAGAGACTGAAAGGGGTCGCCGAGCCAGAAGGCTAGGAGGTTTCCTTGGCTGCCTTAATCGTTTTGTGAAGCGCTTGGGTGGGCACTTTTGACCCAGGGGGCCACAGCACTGGTCTCTTTAGCTGAATAAGTTGTTAGTTTAACCTTGTGAGGGCGGATGTGATGTGTGCAGGATGCAGTTTAAATTGAAATAACTTTACCACCATTTGAGACTTTGTCAAACTTCAACTGGTCTTAAACTAGAGATGTGGGGTTTTCTGACAATATCTCATATGCAGTACTGTGTAATTCTCTGTGAAGTCCCAGACCGGGTGTATACGACATTGGCCGAGTTGTCTGCTAGATTAGTATTTGTATATTAGTATATAGATTAAAGATTAAAGTTCATCTGGCATTTTTTATTTCTTCTTGTTTTTGCTTTGTTATCCCTTGGTACCCAATCGAAGGATTAAAGCAGTGGTGGGCAAACGGCTCTGGAGGTCTGGGTTCCTGCCCAGTTTGGTGATTTCTCTGCCCAAACTCTTTTTGAAAGAATAACACACCTGACTCTGAGAGTTTCAGTTCTGATGACTGTTGCAAACAGGTAGCTGCATTTATTAGAGACTGATTTTCCCCACTAGATACTGTACTGTTCATTTTGAGCCAGAGATGTCCTCCTGGTGGGATTTAGAGATGTCCCATTCTGCGTTTTAGAAGGTGACTGGTGAAATACAGTTGGCTCATTCCACTGTGCTCGTGGGCTGAACCTCCAAAAGACTTAAAAACATTTGACTTCAGACCTTCAGTGTACAAGGTCTTCTTTTCAATATGTGCTGAAAAACTACCATAGCTTGTCAAAGGCCCCGATAAATTTGGGCTTGGAAAATAAAAATAACAGGATGTGTCAAAACACAACCTAGCTCTGCTTCACAAAAGCCTATCCAGCATGTGCACTAATGTTTAGCATCTCCATCCCATCTGACTGCATTAACATTTGGTGTAAATGCTCCCAAACAACAATAATAATAATAATAATAATAACAACAACAACAACAATAATAATAATAACTTTTTAAAATATAGCTAAAAATATAGATTAATTTACTAATTCATTAATATAGATTAATAAAATCATGTATATAAAACAGTTAATAGCAAAATAAAAAGAAATAAAACCCATAATAATAAAGCTAATAATATTGATGCATTAAAAACATGAATAATACCATTTTAACAACAATATAAAATACTAGAGCTTTCCTAGCTTCATGTTGGGAAAATTCAGTAAGGCAGCATTTGATTCATTTTCCGGTTTCCCTTCAAGTCAGATTGTAACTGCCGCACTGTTTAAGGTGGAACTAGAAAATTCGAACAAGAAACTGATGCAGAGGAAATCGACGCCATATGGATTGCCATAGATCACGGAACTAACTGGAAGCCAGGCACCGAAACATAAACGGTTGTAGTTCCGCCTGTGTCAGGGAAGCTGGATGCTGTACTGACGACACATAAGCAAAGTTTTTACGTTATCATTTATTTCCATCTCTGTTCTGTATAGCTGTACAATTTTTAGCAGCTTTTTTGCTTGTTTATTCAGATTATCCATAATTATTTTCTGCAAACAAAGTAGATATGAAAGTTGGAGCAGAGAAATGTCAAACATTGTGATAAGCATAGGATTATGCCTTTCAGACCAGCTGAGAGGAATTTCCTGTAATATATCCAGGTGACTATAGACCAGAAATGTAGAAAATGTGTGTGCGTGTGCGTGTGTGTGCGTGCGTGTGTGTCTGTCTGTGTGCGTGCGTGCGTGTGCGTGTGCGTGTGCGTGTGTGTGTGTGTGTGTGTGTGTGTGTGTGTGTGTGTCTGTGTCTGTGTCTGTGTGCGTGTGCGTGCGTGCGCGTGTGTGTTCGTTCAGGATGTGAACTGCAGGCAGTATTACAGTGGCAGTACAGAGGCCCATGCTAAAGCATACAGTGGACGGGCTGTCAGTCTGGACTCGGGCGGAGACGTCACTGCTGCTGTCGGATCCATAGTGACCCAGCCGGTCCTGACCACCAACACGGATACTGAGGCAGCTGCTTTACTCACCATTGAGCCTAAGGTAGACCTACTAGATGCTCTTTGGGCCAGAGGTTTGGACATGGATAGATCTATTCATGGATGCAGACAGCTAAACTAAAAATAAAATAAAATAAAAATAATATTTATGGTATAAAGCCTTTATATCTAGTCATTTGGACTACTTAGTCAGTGTTCTAGATACTCTGGCGATGTCTTTGGTCTACTCGGAAAAGCTTATTGCGACCGTTATCATGATTGATCATCATGTGACGCTGTTTAATGTTCTTTAGGCCAGAGATGTTGCTGTTCTGGCTGGATTATTTTGTCTCACCATCAAACTTAACCAGTGGCCTGGAGTTTAAAATCTATAGTGATCTTTTTATTGTTATTATAAAATATGTTCCTAGTATTGATATGATTATGACCTTGCTGCTTTATTTCTCTGTGTTTGAAGGAAGACAGCGAAAGTAATGGCATTCCACTTGGCGCTGAAGAGGAAGTGGGCTCCTCCCAGCACGGAGCAGAGCGGACCCAGACCCTGGTTCTGATGGACCCCGATGGGCACACTGGCAGCCTGATCTACGATGAGGCGACAGGAATCCTTACTGAGCAGGTATGAGTTAGCCAGCAGCATCCTTTCTGAATACATTCTGGGTTCTGAGGAATGTTCTCAGCTTCTTCATATTACAGTATACTCAGCAGAGTTTAACAAATGATAATTTGATTCTTTTGATTTGTACTTTATAAATATGCTGGAGACATGAACTTCCATCCACTCACCAGCGGTGTATTCCACAGAGCATCTGCAATGCACCTTTTCACCACATATGAGTAAAAAAAAAAAATTAATAAGGCTGTTATTAATGCCCACTGCTCTGGGCAAGTGTGCTCACTGCCCCCTAGTGTGTGTTCACTAGTGTGTGTGTGTATGTGGGTGTTTCACTTCTTGGATGTTTTATATGTGGAAGACAAATTCCACTGTGTGCAAACACAACTACATACATTCTGATGCATATTCCAAAAAACTTGGAACAGTGTTCATCGCTGCTTCCAAAAATGCAAGTTAAGTCTCACCTACATCCTCCAGTAGAAGATAAGGACCATACGCATTGCTACCAGAGTGAGGGGGCGGTCATGTGCTGGAGGTAAGGGAGCAGCCTTGTGTCTGGAGGGTCACCAGTTTGATTCGATGAACCAACAGTAACTTCTGAAGTGCCTTTGAGCAAGGCACCTAACCCCCAACTGCTCCCTGGCCACTGTGAATAGGGCTGCCCATCGTTCTAGGCAAGGGTGCTCACTGTTCCTTAGTGTGTGTTCACTTGTGTGTGCGCCTGTGTGTGTGTGTGTGGGGGCCTGTGTGTGTGTGTGTGTGTGTGTGTTTTTTCACTTGGATGGGTTAAATGCGGAATACAAATTTCTCTACGTGCAAAAACAAATGGCAAAAAATGGCCCTAAACTCTCTGCTCAGATATTGAATGAGATTGGAATGATTGGCCTCACCTAAATTAAAGGGTGTGGTGGATAACTTGCGTAACTTGAGGGGTACATGCTCTCAATTTGGAACAACATGTGTCGTGTCTGAACAGCATGGTCTTCAGAGACATCCCTGCTTGTTTGAGCAAGACAACAGCAAACCACTTTTTTGCCCATGTGGCTTCATAGTAAGAAAGTGCAGACAGTAGGCTAGCCTGACTGCAGTCCTTGCCTGTTTCCCATTGGAAACTGTGGCCGAATTATGTAGCACATTACCACAACGGAGACCCCGGACTGTTGAGCAGTGGAGAAGAACTGGAAGAAATCCACACCAACAACCACAAGTTCCCAAACGATTACTGGTTGTTGTTAAACGGGAAGGTGATGTAGCACTGGGATAAACATGCTCCTCTCGCAACTTCTTGGGACATACTGCAGGCGTCAAATATAGAATAGATGTATATATTCAACAACAAAGTTGATTTACGTTCATTATTAGATCATTTTGGTCCTGACATTTTTGGAATTGGGTCTGTACTATAGTGAACTAGAGTTCAGGTTTAGATAAAGTATTGTCAACGTTATCCAGCTAACTAAGTTTCTCGGTTGTAGAGCCAGTAGCTACCCGACTTATTTTTGACTGAAATGTTTTGTGTTAGAGTGCCGAGAGTTTGGAGCTTCAGAAACGCCTGCTGGAGGTGAGCCAACAGATGGACACTCTGCAACAGGAGAAACAGAGTATGGAGAAGACTTTAAGGGCTGAAATTAAACAGCTCAAAGAACAGGTGAGTGCAGGTGCACATGCATGGTAGTTGGCCACATTCGTTTTGTGGGCAGTGGAGACCTACAGAACACAGATTACGGATGGGCTATTGGCTCTAACTTTTGATCTACAAGGTGGACCAATAGGGGTGTCAAATAGTCACCTGGGACAGTCATGGGCTGGAGGTTAGGGAACCAGCCTGGTAACCGGGTGGTCACTTGTCCAATTCCCCGAACCAACAGTAATGACTTTAGGGCCCGTGAGCAAGGCACCTAACCCACCAATTGCTCTCCCGGCGCCGTGGATAGGGCCGTCCACTGCTACAGGCCAATGTGCTCACTGCCACTAGTGTATAGATAGATAGATGGATACATACATACTTTATTGATCCCAGGGGGAAATTCTAGACACCCAGTAGTACATATACAAGGTTCACAGAAGTAACAAAAAAGCCATAGATAGATAGACAAAGATACAATATAGAGTATGAAAATAGTCATTTAGTGTCTGTGTAAAGTCCTTTAGTTTCTGTGTAATGGAGGTAGTGGTACACCATTTGTTGTGCATATTGAAAAGATGACTGATGTGAGCCGTACAGACAGTGCAAGTACCCAGTAATATAAATAATTTAGCAGTGCAAAGTATGTAAACAGTAGTACAGAATGGGGTAGGAAATACAATAAAAATAGAAATGGGGCATTTAGGAGGTAGTGTGTGCAGAGATGGGGGTGTGTCCACTGCAGTGACTGTTATGAAAGAGTGTCACAAAGTTTTTCATTTGCTGAACTGAGAGGAGTTAAACAGTCTTATGGCTTGAGGGACAAAAGACTTTCTGCGTGTGTTAATGGATGGGTAAAATGCGAGGACAAATTCCTCTGTGTGTAAACACAAATGGCAAGCAATGGCTCAAAAACTCTCAAAATAGAGTGGGCAGTGAGCAAACTGATCCACTCCACCAGCTCAACACACACCTACACTGCAGTGCTTTGGATGATCCACCGCCCACATAATACCTGCTCTGTGGTAGACTTATGGGGGGCTCTGACCATGAACAGATGGACTACAGTCTGTAATTGTAGAACTACAGCGTGCTTCTGTATGGTAGTTGGAGCTGATAAAATGAACAAAGTCTAATTACAAGGAGAATAAAAAAATTCAGTAGATAAAACCTCATTTGCATAACTAAATCTGAGAGATTAAGAATATCAGAATCAACCATATGAAATATATTGAGATGTGTCACCTTGTTCCCCTGTAGTGTCTTGCCTCAGGTAGTACCGAGTACAGTTTTTCAGCTGCAGGTTTGCAGTTCTCCTGAATATTGCTCACATCGTCTTCTCTTGTTCAGGTTGCGAGTCTGGTTCAGTCAAACGTGAAGATGTTTGAGGAGTTACAGGCATACCAGTGTCCAAACCAGAGTCAGCAGCGAATGGCCAAACTGGTGAGTTCTTTAGTGTTCTCTGGGCCAGTTCTTTTAGAGCAGTGGTGAAAAGCACAACGCTGTCTTAAATAGTCAGTTAGGCGTAGAGCAGGAGTTCTCAAGCTGGCCTTCAAGAAGTTTCAGCCAACCAAAAACGACCTAGGGTAATTTAGAATTTACTGACTGTGCTAGTGATCTGTGTAGGCCAGTATTTGGGTTTAACACACCGATGGTATCTGATGATTTTAAGTTAAGGGGAATTCCAGGTCTGTTCTAGAGAAACCAAATAGAAGCCAGACGTCTGAAGAGTGGTTGGTGCACCCTTGACCAATTAAATGACCGATTGATCAGTTGATTCTGTGCTTCTTACATTACAGATGGAGAGTCTACAGGCCCAGCATAAAGAGCTGCTGCAGGCTCAGCTGGCTTCATTGCGGCAGGAGCTTCTCTCCCAGACCAGTGCCATGCCACTCAACGGCCACACGGGCACGATGGAGCTCAGTGACACAACAGAACAGTCTCAAGCACAGTTGGAGGTGGAGGGGACAATAGGGGGCGCTCTTACAGGACTGGAGATCATAGACGTACAGCTCCAACCAGAGCAGGAGGAACTGAGAGAGCAGCTTGTGGAGTTGGGGCCCATGCAGGCCGAAACACTCCCAGGTCTCGACATCCCTGGGTCGGACACAGATTTGCCAGACACAGCCCTGACCACCTCCCAGACCGCGGAGGTTAAACATGATGTCCCTCTGCCAGCAAGGAAGCGCAGTTCGGAAGAAGACTGTGAAGGGATGAGTGAAGGAAAGGTCCCACGGGTTAGTCGTTGCTAACAGAAGTCTGAACAGCGTTACGTGTGTAGAGATGATGTTCCTTTATATAGTTCTTCAGCTGTGTGCAGACCGGCTCTAGCTTCTTCTGTCCATGCATCTAATACCTGCCTGTTCAGAATTAGGGCTGCAAGACACGGACAGACTACCATATTGGGATTATATTGATCCATATTGTGATTCTCATTTGCTTGCATTACATTAAAATGTGGTTAAGGACTTGTTTGTTATATTGACCAACATTATTTGCCATCGCTGTCTCATGTAAGTTCTTTGATCCGACAAATCTACCAGCAGAAACTCATCTGGAGCATCTGGTGGTGTACAGCACCCAATTAATACAGCACCCAATGACAATTTGTGATTTTATTAAAGCCACAAATCTCTCACACTGCTACCTACGAACCCACAGACTTAGTAGTGTTGTTGTACACTACTTCGGATACAAAGCAGCCATCTTAGAATCTATAGCAATGACTTTGTCAAGGTGACCCAAGCACTCTCCCAATTTTACACTCACAGAGCACTTAATTAAAAACACCCCCTTTAATCTGCACTCACTGTCCATTTTTCTTAAATCGGTTCCACCTACAATATAGTTGCACTCTCTAGTTTTACATGTACAGACGGTAGTCCACATTTTGCATGCATTGTTACCCTGTTCTTTACTAATCAGGACCCCCACAAGGACCACCACAAAGCAGGTGTTATTTGGGTGGTGGATCCTTCTTACCACTGCAGTAACACTGACGTGGTGGTGTGTTAGTGTGTGTTGTTCTGGTGCGAGTGAACCAGACACAGCAGCGCTGCTGGAGTCTTTAGACAGCTCCGGGTTGCTGCTGGACTGAAAATCGTCCACCAACCAAAACTATCCAGCCAACTGCCTGCTGTAGGGAAGCCTGAGACTTGAGAAAACATTCAAACTGTTCTGTTGATTCTCATGATAAATCAGTAGAACAAGTAAACTACATTAAAAGTGGATTCTGGTATGTGACCAAATTGTAAACCTGTGTAGGGTACAGGAGGAGCTACCGTTTTGGTGTACTGCACCTCATCATTAGGGTTGCCTGCTTTCAGAAATGAAAATAAGAGATGCCCACCACGGCCCCCTAGCCATGACCAACACAGGCCTGACTCCTGCGGATGGGGCGCCCGCAGCCAGGCACAGACACACAGAGAAGCTGAGTCAGGGGGACGGGATGGGTGGCAGCCATACTCCTCATGCGCTGTGGCCTCACCAACTCTCAGCCTGCTTTACCACAGTAAATGTCAGCGGGTGACAAAAACGTGGGAGCAAATCACAGCTAACTCAGAGTATAAATGTGGGTGTAGTGACTCTAGTGGGGCATGGTTTCATCAGAATGAGCCTCAGAAAGTTAAAATATACAGGTCTGAAGATTAATAAAAGATAAACTCGCTTTAGAGGTTCAGTTTTAGAGTAAAATAGCCGAGGGTAGCTAACCGCTAGGCTAACCGTATTTCAGGTGAGCTGAACAGCGTTAGCAGCAGCTAGCTGTTGGATACAGTAATAACAGCTCTGCGGTTAATGTGAGGTAACTGGTCATGTGACTGTATTAGTATACCACACTGTAGGTTAAAACATGTTACTGTACTCACAGGGGGCGTATACAGTACATACTAGTACTACTGTAGTGTGCGGTATAGTGTACAGCCAGTCTCTGGTGGTGAGTGGTTGTGCTGCGCTTTCACGTCGCCTCGCTAGGTGGCAGTAAACCGGTTTACTCGGTTGGCGAATGCAGCCGCAGAAGGAGAGTCCACTTCCACTACTGTACCCTGTTTGTTGTGAGTATTGTGCAGAAATTCTTTATAATTTTCGTGTAGTTATTGTGTGTTGCCCTTTGACATGACTCGTACTTTAGAAGTAGAGGACACGGAGTTTCGTTTGAGCTCGTCTGTTATTGCAGCTTCGCGGCTCTAGACGCGAATAAGCTAGGCTAATATCAGATAGCACCAGCGAGCTGTAATTATTGGTGGATGTGTACTGTGAATCCGCTTTACCAGCTTGGCAGATGGGTAACTTGTGATGCCAAGATAAAGCTGAGAATCAAGCAAGTTCTTGGTTCATAAGGTAACATGAAAGTTATTTAATTTAGCATAACGTATTTGTAAACAATGTAGTAAGTTATTCAGAGTGCTTTGATGTGAAATGCTCACTGTAGAGAAACTAACTCATGTTTTCTCTATAATGGAGAAGGGAACCATGTTGAAGATCGTTTGAAGCACTTAAAAAATAAAGTAAAATACAGTTCTTTTATTATCACTTACTATCTCATAGTTATGACTTGCCATCTCAACTTTGATCAAGCGTTGCCTAATTGTGACTTAGCATCTCGTGGTTATGACTTATCATCTCATAATTATGACTTAGTATTTCATGATTGTGACTTAGCATCTCATAGTTACGACTTACTGTCAAAACTTAAACGATAGGGGGCTTAAAAACTTAAAACTTAAAACCTAATTATGACCTACTGTCTCATATTTGTCGCTTAGCATCACAGTAATGACTAAGCCTCTCAGTTATGACTTAGCATCTCATAATTATGACTTACTGGCTCAAAACTTTGATCTATGTGTGTTTGATTTACGTGTGTTTATGTGTATGACTTACTCTATGGCCTTTGTTATGGCCTATGTCCGACGTCTTTTAAGTCTTGTATGTAAAATGCGAGTAGTTGCAAAACATGGGCAAATCAGAAAAGGGGGGAGTTTTGTTGGAGTGCTGTTTTGCTTTATCACATCCTGCATGTCCACTTCCGCCATTTACATTAAACATTTTATTTTAGGCCAGCATTTTCTGTGAGGTAGCTTTTAGAGGTGGACTTGAGAGTTTCTCCAGAATGGAGCATTTCAGTTGAAACCACTCAGAATGTTTACGTGTTAATGAATTTATTAAGCAGAAATTTAGGGAAAATGGTGGAATTCCCCTTTAAATTATTCCACTGGTTTATTTAAGCACATTAAGGGGGAAGAGGACTTTCAGTATTGCCCGTATAGTAAGTAGCTGTACTGATGATAAAAAAAAGCTGTGCTACAGAACTGTTCATTTATTTCTTGTTTCCTGGTTCAGGTGTTTGCAAGTTTCTAAGCTCACCGTACAAAAAATGAGTGGACTTGCATCAAATTCAGTGCCAACTCAAATTCACGTTCCCTTTCACCAGTCAAGTCTTCAGGAGCAACATTCACTGAGCAGAAATCAGTATGAACTTAACATAATTCACCAAATACTTTGCAGGGTCTTTCCTGAAATCTGATGACATCCCATACAGCGCAGGCCAGCACAATGCCTGTCGCACCAGACTCTCCCTCTCTGGGTGTTACTGTCAGCGGCAATGTGCAAAAATACAGCATGAAGAAGAAGAAGGTGCTCAATGCAGAGGAGATGGAGCTGTTTGAGCTCAGTCAAGCTGCAGGGATAGTCATGGATCAGGAGGTCTTCAAGTGAGTAGACATATAGGCTGTGTGTGTGTTTCATACTGGATTAGGATTACTTCACACTGCAGATTCATACTGGATTATAATCCCTCCACATGAATTACCGTGGGGCTGTAAACACTACACACACTGCAGATTCATACTGGATTATAATCACTCCACAGTTATTAATGTCAGACTACACACTACACACGCTGCAGATTCATACTGGATTATAATACCTCCACAGTTATTACTGTCAGACTGTAAACACTACACACTCTGCAGATTCATACTGGATTATAATCCCTCCACAGTTATTACTGTCAGACTGTAAACACTACACACGCTGCAGATTCATACTGGATTATAATCACTCCACAGTTATTACCGTCAGACTGTACACACTACACATGCTGCAGATTCATACTGGATTATAATCACTCCACAGTTATTATCGTCTGACTGTAAACACTACACACTCTGCAGATTCATACTGGATTATAATCACTCCACAGTTATTACCGTCAGACTGTAAACACTACACACGCTGCAGATTCATACTGGATTATAATCACTCCACAGTTATTACTGTCAGACTGTAAACATTACACACGCTGCAGATTCATACTGGATTATAATCACTCCACAGTTATTATCGTCAGACTGTAAACACTACACACTCTGCAGATTCATACTGGATTATAATCACTCCACAGTTATTACCGTCAGACTGTAAACACTACACACGCTGCAGATTCATACTGGATTATAATCTCTCCACAGTTATTACCGTCAGACTGTAAACACTACACACGCTGCAGATTCATACTGGATTATAATCACTCCACAGTTATTACCGTCAGACTGTTAACACTACACACGCTGCAGATTCATACTGGATTATAATCACTCCACAGTTATTACCATCAGACTGTAAACACTACACACGCTGCAGATTCATCCTGGATTATAATCCCTCCACAGTTATTACCGTCAGACTGTAAACACTACACACGCTGCAGATTCATACTGGATTATAATCACTCCACAGTTATTACTGTCAGACTGTAAACACTCCACACGCTGCAGATTCATACTGGATTATAATCACTCCACAGTTATTACTGTCAGACAGTAAACACTACACACGCTGCAGATTCATACTGGATTATAATCACTCCACAGTTATTACCGTCAGACTGTAAACACTACACACAGTGCAGATTCATACTGGATTATAATCACTCCACAGTTATTACCGTCAGACTGTAAACACTACACACGCTGCAGATTCATACTGGATTATAATCACTCCACAGTTATTACTGTCAGACCGTAAACACTACACACACACACTGTTGTAAAGCTAATAATTTCTTCTTGGTCTTGTAGGATCATTGTGGACCTTCTAAAGATGAACGTAGCCCCGCTGGCTGTCTTCCAGACCCTGAAGGCAATGTGTGCAGGTCAGAGGATTTCAGAAACGTCCATTGGTGACACATCAACAGCGTCGCATTCTGCCACCGCCCCCTCGGAGTCCAGAGGTCAGTCAGTGTCTCAGTCTGGACATACAGGGATGCTGTTAATAACTTTCTGAACTAATCTAAGGTCTGTTTTGATGCCCGAGGACAACTGTAACAAGGGAGATCTTCTGTAATTTCCTGAGGTTTTTGTAAACACGGGACAAGTAGATGCTTGAAGAGCACTCTAAACCTTGAGGCACTGGCACAAGAAACGAGTGCAGATTCCACTGCCGCACTTTCAGTATGTGTCCAAATGTTTTCCTGTGGGTGTCTTTGTCTACTGATGTCAGGTTGGACAAGCTTTACAGAATTTGAAGCCTTCACTGTTTTCCAGATATGTAAATTGTTCAGACTGGGCCACTATATTGTTTGTTTAAAGACATTACAATGTTGAAAGTTACATAAACTGCAAAATCTGATTCATACTGGATTATAATTTCTCCACATTTATGACTGTCAGAACCTAAAAAACCTGTTTTGTTGTTGCTGTTTGAAACTTGACAGCTCCCAGCTCCATTTCTGTTAAGCAAAAAGAGTTGGGTACTACAGTTTCTCATTAGGTTGAATGGGATTTTGAACGCCAGGATGTATTTGTGGGAGAGTATGGGTGGGAGTATGGGAGTATATGTGTCAGTTAGTGCCCAGTCAGTTCCTCAGTGAGACTTCTACCAGGGAAGAATCTATAAAGAAAGCTAGGCTCCTAAAGGAGCACCACTTTTTGAGATTGGATTAAGGATTACAGCTGGAACGGTGTCTCCTTCAGTCTTCAGTGGATGCTATTGGTCCATTTAAAACACCTGACCGTGCCCCCTTCTAGACAGAGTTGTTGCTCCGTATTGCCATTGATTTTTATTTTTTATTTTTTTGAAAATGGAATGAAATAAATAACATGTGCATTACGATGGTGCTGTGATTTCACTGCTGTGCATGTGACAGCTCTTGCTTGTGCTTTGGCTTTGTTTCCGTTCAGCTCGTCCTTCTTTTCTTCCCATCTGCAGCCCTTTGCATGGCTTTCTTCACTCTATTAAAGCAAATGGAAGAAACAGCACGAAACTTACACAAATACATTAATGTAAACATTTGAATTAGTAATGAAGTGATACAGTACTGTGCAAGTCAGATCACCTGACATTCATTTTATTTCCTCAAACAACCGTTAAATTATTATCTTTGTCATTTTCAGTATTGGGAAACATGTAATGTGTGTATGAGGAGAGAGAGAGAGAGATTGGATGGATGAATGAATGAATGAAGGAATGAATGAATGTGTGTTTTAGTTTTTTTTAGTATTTATTATCCACACCTTTATTACAGCCTTCATTCTATTCAGAAGACTCACTTTCAGTTTCCTTAAGACACCTGCAAATACACCTCCAAGTTCAGTCCTAGAAGATGGTTTAGCATTAGCATTCTGCCTCCACCGTTCCATGAGTCCGTTACGTTGAAGTCAGGACGACTGTTTTTGTTTAGTTTTATCTTTTGGGATCTGAAAAAAAAAAACCTTGAGCTTGATATTCTTCCATCTCTAAACATGAAGTGCTGTTTATCTGATTGGGTTTAGCAGGTCTTCCCAGTTTCTTTGATCCATTTTTTAATTAGCAGTTTTTTAAGCTTTTTTTTTTGTTCTCTGTTTTACTTTCCGTTGACTTCCCAAGTCTTTATGCAGGTGGATGATCGCGTCTCCTCAGAAATGAAATTAAATCAGTGACTTTTGCACAGTACTGTATAACACTTTCATAACAACCAGCGTTAGGCCAATGAGCTTTACAGCCTTGAAACAACTCACCTGCACTGACGCACGTCGAGCCGTAGCTGCCTCTATGGTATTTGCTCATGATTGACATTTTCCACTTTTTAGGCGGCTCCAGGCTGGATGGTGTTTTGCTTGTTCAGATGGAGTTGGCTGTAATCTTTGCTTCGCACTGTGCTTATATACTATTCATGGAGTAATATAAACAGATGGCATGAAACCTTCATCAGATTTTGTTCATTTTTAATACTCATCTGTTCTGCTATTGCGGTGAATCAGCAGGTGGACGCTCCAGCACATTCTTTTAATTTACTGCTTCTCAGATAAAAGAAATGACCTAATCAGTTACTCCTTATAACCAGATTAATGGAATAGCTTGGAAAGTCCGAGAAAAAAAACTGCCTTTACCTCGAGTCAGTCTGTGAATGAGCTGCCCCGGACAACTGTAAGTGCCTTTAGAGTGAAATGGCAGTGTCCAGGCTAAGGAACATCTTTGGCAACCAAACCCAACAACGCTCCTTCTGCCTTTAATGTGAAAGTGCTGTAGAGTGGTCATGTGTAAAGCAATTGGAGACCACCTAAATGGCACCTACCAGGCAAATACTGAAGACCAGATACGGTAGTGGCTCGCTAGATTCCGGGTGAGGACAAATAAGCATCCAGGGCTGGATTTCGATCCCAGTTCCGCCCCGAGAGAGAGGGAACGGTTTTGAAACTGTAAGGTTTATCGAACTTTAATTAACCAAATGAAAATCAGACCCTCACCAGGCTCCTTACATAATGTCTTCTCTGAGACGTCCATGTTTTGTTAGTGGACTAATCACTTAATCAGTGAATAGTCGACATCAGCAAGAATACTCAGGGAAATCAGCAAGTCAACTAGCTGACCAGTGTGCAACTCCTACTGTAGTCCTGTGGAAAACATGGACACCACCATATGCATAATAGTGGCCCACTGCATTCTCAGTGTGAACAAGAATGGAAACTGTAACACTTATCAGACTTTTCATTGAGAAAACAAACCTGGGGTAGTTTCAGTGTTGCGTGACACGAGTCTGCACTGTGGAGCCGTGGTAAACCGCGGTACAGCGGACTGTTTATTGCTCTTCGTGTTCTCCTGTTTGTGTTAACACCTGTTTCTCTTTCCTGTTGTTTTTCGGGCGCCTGTACGCGCACTGTGTTTGTACGTGTCTCTAAATCTTCCCTGAAGAAGAGGATTCTGTGGTCTCAGACAAGAGCACTAAAAAAACGGCTCCCCAGGCCGCTCCCGCAGGCCCTGCCACCCGGCCTCAAAGGGGAGGTGCTAAGATAGTGGTCTACGGCCCTGGCGACCAGAGTGCTCCTCTCTCTCAAGGTCTTTCCTCTTCTCCATCAACGTCCCTCGCTCTTCACTTCTCTTTGTCCCTTTACCGCCGCCAGCATGCTCTGCATATTCTTGTCCTCGCTCATCTTTCCCCTCTCTCTCTCTCTCTCTCTCTCCCTCTCTCCAGCCCTGTTTTTTTTTCTTCACTTCTCTTGTGCACTCAATCTTTTTCAGCTCTCAGTGCATGATTCAGTATTTCTAGACTCTGTTTCGCTTTGTGACTAAAGCCGTCCTCTCTGTGTGCAATTATTGACATTAAGTTTGTTTGGTTGGGTTCAGTGTGGTTTGGTTGGGTTTAGGCCTCAGCTTCTTCAAGTTCTCTGTATGATTCAGTGGTTGAGATGTAAACAGTCGTTCAGAGTGATTTGATGTGAAAGGGTTGATTGTATAGACTTAGATTTCTTTATAGTTGTGCTAATGGGATGGGAACCAGGGATCACCATGTCTTCAAGTTTAATATGGAATGTTGATAATGGTAAAATAGATAAAGAATTTACAATATTGTGTGTGTGTGTGTGTGTGTATATATATATATATATATATATATATCGATACACAAATTAGAGCCTTCTCGTCCAACATCAGTGTCTGACCTCACACATGCTCTTCTGGAAGAATAAATGACCTAAAATGACCATAAACACGTTTTTAAACCTCGTTTAAAGCCTTCCCAAATGTGTTGAAGCTGTTTTAGCTGCAAAGGATGGACCAACATCATGTTATATTAAGCCTGTATATATGAACACACACACATGATTTGCTTGTCTGCCTTCACAGTCATATATGCCCGAGTGGATTCCCATTATTAATCCATAGGGTTTAATACACACCCAGCCTCACAAGGCCTCTTCTTCTTCAATATGTGTTAAAATAAATCAGTTTAAGTCAAAATCTTCTCAAAGCTAGAAGGGTTAAGACCTCTGGTACTGATCACCACCGCTTCAATCTAGAACAGAGCATTTCACATCGAACCACTCTGAATAGCTTTGCCTACATCTAAACTGTTTCATTAAGCCAAAATGTTGGTGAATTTACCCAAAACCCAAATATTGCATGCAGCACAGTGCTTTTTTTTATAACCACACTGAATAAATACATCTTTAAATAATTTTAAGCTCACAATGGCAATGTCATGGCAATGTCAAAATCATGGTATATGAAGCACTCCACCATATTGGTTCTGAGTCAGAATTGGAAATACCTTTTAATTGACATGAACTTTAGACTAAAAGTGCTCCTATACCTCACTCATGTTTTATTTATCAAAATGATTGATTATTCCATTCTTTAACTAAACAATCATAACACTACTGAACTGTTACCAGATGTTTTAGTAGTGACCGTGTCTATACTGACGTATATCTCTTTCTAATCTTATTCTAACTGTTTTTCATCTTATGGGTGTTGAGTGTTTGCTGGGGTTGGGGGGAAGGTTGGGGGGGCTCTGCAGTCATGCTCATATTGTCTTGGTCTGTATGATGCTGTAATAACAGTTAAGATGTGCTTACTCAGTGTTCGCATGCAGCTCAAGAACTCCACCTCATACCAGTTTTCTGGCTTTCTGGAGAGCATCACTTTAACCGCTAACACCATCCCATTTCTCCATGTCTCTGCTTCAAGGGAATGCTTCAGCTTAAGTGCTAACATCGGACCATGACTCAGTTCCTCTGGCTTAAAGCTGTTTCCCTGGAATACTAACGTCACACCCTGCCTTCAGTGTTCCTGCTTAAAGGACAATTCTCAGATTTTTTGCTGGCGTGGTTGGGATGTGATCAGTCATTCCGAGTGGTTCGATGTGAAATATCAGCTGGGTGTACCCTATGTGACTTAATTCTCCTTAGGTATGTCATGCAAACATAGCTAAACTCACCAGACCGGACCTGTTTGTGCGTTTACATTCTATATGTCATAACCTTCACACAGAGCATATAACCGCGCAAACTATATGCTGTCTGGTTCCGATCACAACCATGGTGAACAGTTCCAACTCTAAAGGTTTCTCTAAACCACTCTGAATGACTGTTTGACCCAATGGGAGTGGAATCAACAAACTACGCTGACATCATTAATTATAAACATCAGCACGTTTTGTGCAGAGTTCAGGTAAAATATTGCAGCTTAGCAATTTTTGGGTGGAATTGTCCTTCAGGACATGAAGGATGCATGGGCTGCTGTGCGGTTCTGCCCGAAACAATTGAAAAAACAAAAATTACAGTTGTGTCATCGTGGAGCATGAAACGGGACAAGCTGGGTCTGTGCAAGTCAGCCGCCTCCATAAATCATGTTGCATGTGGTGCCTGCACACCGGCGGGGTGCAAAAATTTATTACCGCGCTCACTTGACATCTAACTCGTCTAACGTTTGTATGTATGTGTTTGTATGTGTTGACGCTGTGGCAGTCCGCAGTAAATCAGGTGCGGGTCACGGGGAGAAAGCTGGCCGAGATGGCTCCAGCCAAAGAGTACCACGGCAGGCTAGTGCCACCAGGGGGCAGAAGAGCACCAAAAGCTCTGGCAGCAGCAGCTCCTCCTCCCAGGTCACCTCCAACTGAAGCCCTGCCCTAAAACTGCATCTGGATGAGCTGACTCCTAATCTGGACTCCTGCAATGGATGCTGAAGCCATGGAAACTGGTCCAGGGTCAGTCTTCTCATTCTTGGTTTGGGAATCCGATAGATTCTCATTCCAGATGCCATCCCTCTGGATCCGTTCTGTCTACAGCCTTGTTTGTTTATTTATTTGTTTATTCGTTGCCCGATCCTCAGTTCACTTCCTCAGTCTTGTGAGTACATGTAGGTACTGAATTATCAGCCCTAAAGGGGGATTTCACCGTGATGGTGAATGGTGCCGGAGGTAAGGAAAGGGCCTCTAAAAGCTAGATGTCTGGGAAATAGTTTTTATCTGCAGTATGTTTCTGGAATTTTCTCTTTTTTGCCAACATCACCACCACTGAAACGGAAATCTGACTTTCCGCTCTGAATGCTTTTGTTTACAGAAATTCAGAAAATTGGTGGAATTCCCCTTTAAGACTTGACTCCCCTTTAAGCCTGGAGTTTAATGGGTTGCAATAACAGGCAGTTAGTGCTAGTTTTAATGCACAACCAACTGTATCCGCTCTGATGTGGATCAGACCTATCGATATATCGTCACTGTTCAAAGAAAACAGGCATCTCCAAAATGGCAACTTTACAGGAGAGGCCAAAAACCTTATTTAGTTTGAATGGAAGTCAATGGAACCAGAAGTCTTTCCATACAGTTTTGGACCATTTCCATTAGTCCATTCTTCTTGGAATGTCCACACAGTGTAAACAGCAGCTCATGTGATCAAACAAGGCATAAAAGTAAAAATCAACAAAAATGGAGATATATGTTTTTCTTTGGACAGCGGTGATATGCTTATGGTTTGTATATAGGCATATGAAAACTTTAGGCCTGTATTGTACCATGTTTCATAATGTCTGCTTATGACCATATATGGTATGTGCTTTATGTTCAATATACGGTTAAACTTTTTTATAATATGTAGAATTACGCAGGCTGTTTTTATTGACTGAAATACAAATTAGCTTTGTTTGGATCGACTGTACTTTGGGCTGAAACGCTCCTTACAACTCCAGCATGGGCGGGGCCAAACTGCTGTAGCTACATTAGCCGGATATATGCGTTTTTTTTTATTTTTCATATGGAAAACAGCGTCTCAGGCTCATTCAGTTCCCAGCCCATAGTCTCCAAAGACAGCCCATTTGGAATCACTGCTTTCCTATTGAAATGCTCTGTATACGGGCGAATGGGCGGAGCTACAATGCTGTATGGCGGAAATATGTAAATGTGCTGAGTTTAACATGGCAGGGGTTGTGCTGGCTGAAACGCTCCTTATGTCAGCATGGGCGTGGCCAAACTACTGTAGGCAGAATGACTGGATATACGTGTACTTACCTTTTTCTTCCCAGATTAATTTACATATTGTCAAACGCTGTCTCAGCCTCACTTCACTCCCTAGTCTGTCGTCAGCATAGACAGCCCATTCTGAATCACAGCTTTCCAATAGAAATACTGTGCATACCTTGAGGATGAATGGGCGAGGCTAGAGCGCTGTAGCCGAGCAGGCGGATACACGTAACTGTGCTGTGTTTTACATGCCAGATGAGCCGGTATTGTTAATTAGTTCCCAGGTCTGAATTGCGAGGTGTGCAGCACATTTCAGATCCAGCGTTTCCGCTACATCAAACTCTGAAACGGGCTTATTAAACCTCTGAATTCGAAGGCTAAATTAAGTGGCGATGGATAAAGCTCAGTGTTAAAGTTAGCTTTGTAAGCTCCCCCTCCTACTCCAAGACCATTCTATCTGTGAATCACGAGCGACGCTTGGTCAGAGACGTGAATGGAACGGCCTTGGACTTGGCTGTTTTGCAAAGAAGCCCTCTGGGAGGGAGTTGGCAGCGCCGGAATCGACTTCGCTCTAGGAGGTATATTTCACTTCCTATCAACATGAAGGCCCTTCGGTTGGGTGTGTAGAGTATTCCTACAAGGGAAGAGTAAAGGAAAAGCTTAATGTGGAGATCAGGTTAATCATTTTTTAAACCTGGTTTTATTTTTTATATATATTGTTGTTGCTTTGTAACAACTGGAATTATTGTCTTCATTTTATTGTCTTTTATTTTGTACTTGAGTAAATAAATCACCATCTTCTACCTTTTGTTGTGAATGTTTACTTACAGTATCGTGTTCAGCTGCTTCCTTTTTGGAGAAACTTGTTTACGGTTAGGAGTATATATATATATATATATATATATATATATATATATATATATATATATATATATATATATATATATATATATATATATATATATATATATATATACAGGGGTTGGACAATGAAACTGAAACATCTGTCATTTTAGTGTGGGAGGTCTCCTGGCTAAATTGGACCAGCCTGGTGGCCAATGTTCATTAATTGCACATTGCACCAGTAAGAGCAGAGTGTGAAGGTTCAGTTAGCAGATAAGAGCACAGTTCTGCTCAAAATACTGCAATGCACACAACATTATGGGTGACATACCAGAGTTCAAAAGAGGACAAACTGTTGGTGCACATCTTGCTGGCGCATCTGTGACCAAGACAGCAAGTCTTTGTGATGTATCAAGAGCCACGGTATCCAGGGTAATGTCAGCATACCACCAAGAAGGACGAACCTCCACCAGCATCACGTAGTGACCTGGCCACCATCCTGCAAGGAGAATGGCTTAAATCCCTCTGACCACTGTGCAGGACGCAGTATATGTCATTCCCAAGACGAACTGACGCTGTATTGGCCGCAAAAGGAGGCCCTACACCATACTAATAAATGATTGTGGTCTAAAACCAGGTGTTTCAGTTTCATTGTCCAACCCCTGTGTATATATATATATATATATATATATATATATATATATATATATATATATATATATATATATGTATATGTAGAGCACTCTGTATGAAATGGCAATACAACAAGACAGTGGGAATGAATAGATCACTCGATAATCATCAAGAAAACACTCGGTGCCCTTTCCTGTGTTACTGTAAACCCGAGTATGACTGGGTCACCTGTTTGAGAACCGCCCCCGTTCTAGTCTCAGCCATAGACGGAGAGTCTGATATCTTCAGTGCTCTAACCTGGCCGCACTGTCGGGGTTCTGCGAGTTGCGTTCTGATTGACTGTCCACACTTTTGCGTATACGCACTTCTGAGTATCGTTTTTGTGCTGGTTCTGTACATGAATCAAAGTTCAGCCTAGGTAGCGGTAGCCGTAACCCCAGACCCTATACCTGTGTGCTTCCTGCATTATGGTTTGTATAGTGACTCTGTTTTCAAAATGGCCTCCTCCTGTATGTCATGGTAAATAGCAGATTCATGATTGGTCATTTTGCATGTCTGTTGAATCTGTTGCTCCTGTAGTAGTATGGGGTTCTTACCAGGCTCTTCCTGGGGAGTCCTGACAATGCGAGACTATCCCTGCTCCAACTTCTTTGGAACATGCTGCAGTCACGAGTTGCTCCGTGTATATTTTCAGGTCTAATTTCAAGTTTACATTTACGGCATTTAGCTGACGCTTCTATCCAGAGAGACTTACAAGGTTAATCATATTACAAGGAGGCCAATGTAGTGTTAGGAGTCCTGCCCAAGAAGTCTTATTGGTGCAGCACAGCATAGTCACCCAGACCGGGAATCCCAGTCTCCCACATGGGACGGTAACTTCCTGGTGGGTAGTGGAGTTATCGGCTGTGCCACACCAACCACTGTCTGCACTAACGGATGATAATGGACACCAGGGTGAGCTGGTTTCTTCCCAACCAAGGTGTACGCCACCATATAGGTGTACAAGTCAGTAAGGCCTCTGAATACACACCCACTTTCTAGAAATGTATGGTGAGGAAAGCTGCCACACCAAACTCTTCCAAGACCATGTCTCGCCCTAATGGCGCTTTTCCCGGCTTTGTGCACATTGTGGCTTGGGAACATGCATGGAAAACAGGAAAGAATCTTCCCTGAACTGCTGCACAAAGCTGGAAGCATGGAATAGTGTGTGCAGTAACATTACCATCACCATACGCTGGAAATAAGGATCCTGAAGAACAAGCCCGGACCATCATTATCCCCCCCCCACCACCACCACACTTTACTGTCGGTACTATGGTTTCCAGTTCACCTGGCATCTTCCAAACCCAGATTCATCCATCAGCCTGCCAGCTAGTGAAGCATGATTCATCACTCCAGAAAACACATTTCTACCAGCCCGGCGATGGCGTGCTGTACACCACACTAGCCGTCGCTGTGCATTGCAGCTAATGGCCATAGTCTTCTCTGTAGAAGCTCTTGATGAACAGTTATTGGTCGTGGACAATCATGGCGATACTCAGACAGTGCAAGGCTTTTAGTCTTTTAGGCTTTTTTCATTTCCACTTTTTTCCCTCCCAGGCCACAAGGCAAGCATCTCGTAAAGCCAGTCAGACTCTCACTTTTCTGTTAACATCCCGATGGATGGTTGGCCATTCACATAACACGTCTCCAAAACATCTTACGTCAGCTACCGCTTAAGTGTCACCAGAAGGCATCAGCAACGTAACCACAAACGTAAAACGTAGTGTGGCGTTGTGTACCATCACTCGGTCCTGACCTACACATAGATTTCCCTACCTCCAACATTCGTCAACGCCGTTAGTGTATCATGGTTAGCAAGATCCTTTGTTGCAGAAGGCGAGCGCAAGATGGGTTTGTCATTTTTGCGGGGGTGCATCTCAAACACTTTGACGGTGGCCCAAGACCACACAGATAGTGACTTGCCCAGTCCAAAACATCACAAAACATTCAAAGCTATTGTTTTTAGTCAAGGTGTGGACGCCAGTGCACACATGCTGAAACAGGCATATGGACTCAAGACGTCCAGCATGTTGAATTAGCAAACATGGCGGCTCAGCGCCATACTGAGAGACGCTACTTCTGTATGTGTGGCTCAGTAAATATTCCCCATATCAGTCTAAATGTATCATCAGTTAGTGTTCCTGGTGAAATGTATCTTCCTTCCCAACAGCCCTGCAGTCCCACACTTCCTTCTGGGTGCAGCCATTCCTTTAATGATGAGTGTTTATATACACTATTGATACCGTTTGCACTTGTAGGTGATGCTAACTGCGTTTAGTTGCTGAGCAGTGCTGAAGTTGAATCCATGTATAATCTATGGTTCTTTCAGAGGCAGTGTGGAACTCTAGTTACTGATGAACCTAAATTCTACGTGTTTGAACACTTGGCTCGAGTTGTGGATCCACATTTCATGTTTTACAGTAATAGCACTTGGAGTTGCGCGGGGCAGCTCTAGCAGCTGACTTGTGGGAAAGGTGGCATCCTATGACAGTTCCACTTTAAACATGACTGTGCTCTTCAGCATGGCTGTCCTGATTGAGTCTGTATTGAGTTTACACACCTGTTAATTCAGGATTTGGCCTGCACTGGCGCAGACGTGAGTGGCCGCCTGTTCCAGTAGCTCCGTCTTTTGAATTACTCTCTGGGATCAATAAAGTATCCATCCATCCATCCATCCATCCATCCATGCATATTTCCATCCATCCATCCACGCATATTTCCATCCATCCATCCACGCATATTTCCATCCATTCATCCACGCATATTTCCGTCCGTCCATCCATCCATCCACGCATATTTCCGTCCGTCCATCCATGCATCCATCCATTCACGCATATTTCCATCCATCCATCTATCCATCCATCCACGCATATTTCCATCCATCCATCCATCCACGCATATTTCCATCCATCCATCCACGCATATTTCCATCCATCCATCCATCCACGCATATTTCCATCCATCCATCCACGCATATTTCCATCGCAATCCACGTACCATCCATGCATATTTCCCTCAGTCCATCATGCCATCCCCCATATTTCCAAGTCCATCCATCACCATGCACATGCATATTTTTTTATCATCCATCCACGTCTCGCGTAATTATCCATCACACTGCCACGCATGATTTTCCATCCATATCATGCCCATCCCCTAGCATATATTCATTCCATCCATCCCATGCATGTCTTTCCATACGTCCATCCCAAGCCACAATCCTATCCATGCCATTATTTCCAGTATGTCCACTCTACCCAATCCATCCATCCATGCATATTTCCATACGTCCATCCATCCATCCATCCATGCATATTTCCATCCATCCATCCATCCACGCATATTTCCATCCATCCATCCATCCCTCCACGCATATTTCCATCCATCCATCCATCCCTCCACGCATATTTCCATCCATCCATCCACGCATATTTCATTCCATCCATCCATCCACGCATATTTCCATCCATCCATCCATCCATCAAATCCACGCATATTTCCATCCATCCATCCATCCATTCATCCATCTGAAACACCCAAACTTAATAGTTAGGATTGGTGAGCACATACTTTTGGCTGGTAAGCTAATCTTTCCTGTGCCTCTATGTAAACACAGAGATTGGGCTGGACTCCGTATCAGATAACACTTCATATTAAAATACTCTAGTTGGAGCAGAGTTTGGAGGTGGGTAGCTCATCTGCTGCTGCACAGTGCAGTGTTGGTCATCTTCACTTCTTAATGGTGGGCAGATGATTCTCTGTCCAGCAGCACTGATGTGTCTGATCCACTCACACCAGCATGTCAGTGTCACTGCAGTGCTGGGGATCATCCACCACCCACATAATACCAGCTCTGTGGGGGTCCTGTCGGGGTCCTGACTATTACAGAACAGGGTAATAAAGTGTACAGAGAATCAGATGGACTACAGTCTGTAACTGTAGGACTACAGGAAGCTCCTATTTGGTAAGTGGATATTATATTAAATATTAAACCAATATAGAAATCATTCTGAACTGTCCAGCCTACAGCCTACAGCAGTGTTCAGAAACCGACCACTGATGGTTTGATGTTTTTTTCAGTCAGTAGGTTTAAAAGAGGTGAACATTAATAGACGCCGTAATCGTGCGCGCGCTGCAGTCCAGTGGAAATAGTATTGGTCATATTGAGGTTTTTATTAAAAGCATTGAATTTGATTGTAACCTTGATGTAAGGATAAACTGTAAACATGGTGAGCTGTATGAAGCAGAAGAAGGCTGCTGGGGTGAGACCCCTGGTGTAAAGGCCCTTTGGCAATTGGAGTGTTTCTGTAGAACGCTGCGTCCAAGCCGAAACCCCTTTAGAAACCTCTCGCAGCAATTAGGCACTAATCAATGCAGCCTTCTCCGTCAGCACAGGACGGCAGAAAAAAGGAATCGGCTCGCACATTCGAGAGCATTCCAGTTCTAGTGTGCTGGCATGGCTGTACTCAAAGTCTTGCTCTGCAGCCTTTGTGCCTTGGCAGACTGGGATAAAACATCTGCAGGCTGCTTGCTGGTCCGTGCAAAATTCTCCTTGACCCACGCAGGTCAAAAACTACTCACCATGAAGAGCGAGGACTTCTCCGGGAGCTCTGTGCAGGGGCCTTTTGTACCTCCTGTCCTTGTGTGGTGTGTATCTTTGGCTGCACTGGGTAAAAGCATGGAGTTCAAGGACGGCACCTCGCGGGCTGCCGATGTCAGCGGTTGAAGATTTGCGTCCTCTGTGGTGAAAAAAAGGGTTCTGATGAGCTGAGGGCTGTTTCTTTGGCTCCAAGGAACAAACGTTCCACAGAGCTCGGTTCCTCATTACGTTCTGACCATGATTAGCCCAGTGACCTTTTCTGAGGAAGCCAGCCAGCCAATTAAGCACATTGTGGGTGCGGGTTGCAGTACGACTCGAAGCTCATAAAACCACTTTTGAAGAAGCACCGGAGCGGTCACGGTTAACACGGACTCCTGGAGAAAGTTGAGTGATTTGCAGGAGGCCGCCTTCTTTCACGCCGCCCATTGTGCTGACCCCTTGCAGCAAGGAGGTTGAAAAGTCTTGCTCAGGAATGCCTACTTTTCAGTGTGGAGCTAAACGCCCGCGGCTGCTTCGTGTGCTTTAATATCACTGGCTAGCTTCTTGGTCAATGGCCGAGAGCCGTCCTTTCTCGTTTCAGTGCCGATCAATTAGAGGCAGTGGCGGCTCGGCAGTCAACACCAGCAGAAAGGCGTCATCGGTCCCCCACAAAGCCGCCTGCTCGCTCGTCCATTATTGTACGCCCAGGAACGTGTGGCGCAGAGTCTCCGAGCGCGTTGACCCTGCCTTTGCTTTTCTCTTCCGCAGCTACAAAGGCCCCTTAGAAGGCTTTCATTCCTGAAGCCAGAGATATTTCATAATAAAAATAAATATATATCCCCCTCCCAAGTTTCTTCCTTCAGTCAGTTGCTTTTCAGCAGTGTCAGCGAACACTGGGTGGCACTGCAGTCACTGGGAGAACCTCGCAGTGACGCCCGTCCCCTCAGCCAGAAACATGGGATGGTTCTCTGTGTGTTTTTGGGAGTTAAATAGTGTATTTGTTTTATGAAATGGGTCGAGCCGGAGAGGCACTTACCTGTGGTTCGAGCGCTCGGGGGTCTCACTTAGTAACACTTAACTAATTATTGAGGGCTTAATGTAGGTGTGTGTGTGTGTGTGTTTGTGTGTGTGTGGGTGGGTGGCAGATTTGTGTGTACGTGCATGTCATTGTGTGCGTATGTTGAGGCAGGTTTGACAGGCTGGACACGGTCGCACAGATGCCAGAGAGACAGGTGTACCAGACGGAGAGAGAGAGAAACGATACTGGCCTGAGAAGGAGCGAGTGAGGTGAAGGCTGTGTCTGATTGAAAGGGATGTGCAAAGAGAGAAATACCAGGACCTGAAGACACGAAGAGATTGGCTGTACGCATGGAAGAGAAAGAGGAAGGAGTGAAAGTTTGTAGATGAAAGAGTGCGGTTTGGTTGGAATGAAAGAAGAGAGAGGTAACTGCAGAGCAGAAGAAGTGAAAAAGCTGACTGAGGAGAGAAATCAGAAGTGGGGATGAGAGTAACGACGGAGCCAATGGAGGAAGGAATGAAGAGGTTGTGTAGTTAAACGTGAGTTAGAAGGAGATAGGGATCAAAAAGGATGAGGGAGTGCTTGGATGGGGATGACGGAGGGGCAGTAGCGGTGGAGGAAAAGAGAAGAATCCAGTAGGAAGATAAAGACTGGGAAAATTTAAAGGCGAGAGAGAGAGCAACGTTTGGAGGATGGCACTGGAAGAAAAAGGAAAGGAAGAGAAAGGAAGGAATGAACAGAACCCAGAGATGAAGAGATTGTGTATGGCAAGGCAAAGAGACCAAAGAAGACAGAATCTAGAGAGCGACGAAGACGGTGTAGACATGAAGGAGAATGGATGGAAGGAGTATGAGATTAATGAGAACAAGAGAACATCTGGAGGAAGGGGCGCTAGAGATTAGGAGAGCCGAACAGCAGAGACAGAGAGCACAGAGAACGTTTAGGTGGTGAGATTGGAAGCGAAGGAGATAGGGGAAGAGTGTAAAAGGAAGGATACAGAGAACCAGAATTCAGAAAGCTGGCCCCTTTGTTGCCAGGAGCTGGTTGTTGGCAATCGTGGTTCAAGACGTCTACAGTCAGACTGAAATAGCTGGTACTGGGGTTTAGCTGTGGGCTGTTCCTCTTAGCAAACCATCTTCAATTCCAATATGTCATGAGGATCCTTCCGATGGCCTCGCAATTTCAGTTATCCATAAATTGGGGAGTCATCTCAGGTAAGTGGGACGACTAGGGATGCCCAATCCTGGCCCTGGTTCTGTGAAGTTTAGCTCCATCCATAGTCTTACACCTGACCCAGCTACCGAGGGCCATCAGGGGCATCTGAATACGAGCGACAGGGGTGTTAAACTATCCAGGGTGGTAGATCTCTGTATGTAGCATTGGGACCCCAGGGGTAGACCATGCAGTCACCTTCAGCCTATCTCTAAGGCGTTTAGGCTCTATGTTTGGGGACATTGTCTTAATGTGTTAATGTCCATCCTCTCCCTAGCTTAAAGTTCTTGACCAATGAGATTAAATTCACCTCCATTAAACCACATGACCATGACATCACAGTTGGTGGAAGTCATGTGGGTATCACCCATTGAGTGGCAGTGGCAGTTTTGTAGACCCATGGCCAAAGATCAGTGGCTAAAGCCTAATCGCCAGACCCTAAACCTTTGGAGACACAAAGATGGCTACTATCAATGCCCGTAAGTCATATATGAAATAATATGGACTATGTGTAGACGGCTTCAACGCTACTGTCAGACTTGATGTCTGTACAAACAGATACCTATCGTCACCTGGTATTACCTCAAACCCCGTTACCACCCCCGACCCCTCCCTATGCTAGCTTCGGGTGGAGTTGTATTGGGAGGTGTTTTCTAAAACTAGGCCAGAAAGGTGCACCATCTGCTGGCCGGAACTTGCATGGCTCAAGATGCACGCCCGTCGGCCCTACCGCTCTCGCCCTCAGACTTCGTTATGTGAAATGAGCTTCATTTACGCCAGACCACTATAATCTGTAGCTGCTCAAAAATGTTTACGATGGTTTAATATCTGCTGCATCCATTCATTACCAGCTTTGTTGCTTTTGGTTAAACTTAAGTGGAGTCTCAGCTCCATCGATTCCATTAGCAGTGGAGTGGAGACTCCTGGAAGAGCTCTAGTGGTGCATTACTAGAAAGAGGAGAGCAGAAACAGAAGAGAAGGCCAGAATAAAGAGATACAGAGTGGGTGTATAGAGGACAGAGAGACGGATGGAAGAGAATGAGAGCATGTTTGGATGGTGATGTTGGAAGGGAAGGAGCAGCGGATGGAAAGAGAGAGTGATGAAGGGAGGGAGAGAGCGAGAGAGGGTTGTGTGTGTGCTGAGGGTTTTTATTGTGGCCGTTTGTCGTGTTTATGTGGCTGGAGCTGTCCGCTCCCTCTCGCTCCGTATTGATGGCGGTGCGAGGCTGCTGGGATTGATGGCGCCATATTGCTGTGCTCCAGCGAACCTAATGACCCGAAACCCAGCAGCAGCGGCAGCACCGCCAGCCTTAACCCTTCACACTCTCCGTATGGAGGGAGAGAGGGTGGGAGGAGGTGTAGACTAAACATTTCTGCTCACCTGCATGTACAGTTCATTATGCCTTTATTGCACAATGTTGCTTCAGGTTAACAAACTCTTTATATTTACCCTACAGTGACGTGGTACAGAGTTCGGGGCAGTGAAGGGGTTAATAACGAAGGGACGAGTCTGAATAAACCAATGACATGCTCATATTTGGGTACCATATCCATTGGTGGTCATTTGTAAAGCCTCTTTCTTGCATGGTGCAGCCGGTGGGAATTTCTGGGCCAGTATGTCTTCCTTTAGGAAAGCGAGTTTTCATGATTTTTCATGAAAAGGGAAATAAGATTCATATCAGTTGGAGTTCAAAGTTCAAAGGTAACCTTTTCTAGAATAGATATGTTTGATAATAAATCAAAACTTTAAATAAATATTTGTGTTGCCTAGGAGCAACAGTGGGATGGCAAATACAGTTTTGCTATTATAATTATTATTATTATTATTATTAGTAGTAGTAGTGATAATAGTAGTAGTAGTAGTAGTAAAGTAGTAGTAGTAGTGGTAGTAGTAGTGATAATAGTAGGAGTAGTAGTAGTAGTAGTAGTAGTAGTGATAATAGTAGTAGTAGTAGTAAAGTAGGAGTAGTAGTAGTAGTAGTAGTAGTAAAGTAGGAGTAGTAGTAGTAGTAGTGATAGTAAAGTAGGAGTAGTAGTAGTGATAGTAGTAGTAAAGTAGGAGTAGTAGTAGTAGTGATAATAGTAGTAGTAGTAGTAAAATAGGAGTAGTAGTAGTAGTAGTGATAATAGTAGTAGGAGTAGTAGTAGTAGTGATAATAGTAGTAGTAGTAGTAAAGTAGGAGTAGGAGTAGTAGTAGTAGTAGTGATAATAGTAGTAGTAGTAGTAAAGTAGGAGTAGTAGTAGGAGGAGTAGTAGTAATAATAGTAGTAGCAGTAGTAGTGATAGTAGTAGTAGTAAAGTAGGAGTAGTAGTGGTAGTAGTAGTGATATTAGTAGTAGTAGTAAAGTAGGAGTAGTAGTAGTAGTAGTAGTGATATTAGTAGTAGTAGTAAAGTAGGAGTAGTAGTAGTAGTAGTAGTAGTAGTAGTGATATTAGTAGTAGTAGTAAAGTAGGAGTAGTAGTAGGAGTAGTAATAGTAATAATAGTAGTAAAAGTAGGTGTAGTAGAAGTAGAAGGTGTAGTAGTAGTATTAGATGTTGCTCTAATTTTGGAATTACTTAAGTGACTTTGTACTCATCATGGTTGGCCATGTTTGGTTTTAAAATGACTGATGTGCAGGAAACATCACTGCAGTGTTTCCTGGTAGTTTCTTTAAAAATATTGTAAAATATTCTTTTCTTTTTTTTACTGTATGTATTTTTAAAACATCAACAAATTGTGTAGTTACACCGTAGTTATGCTTATGCTATTTCTGATATAAACTGTATTATTTTATGTTTATGCCTTAGGGCAACATACCCCAAACGGACCACTGAACATACCATCATTTTTAACCATTTTTAAATTAAAATGTGTAGAGATATATTTGGGTCATTTTTTTTTTATCAGCCCTCATTGCTTGCTAGCAGATGTAGAGATGACTAACTGATCTGTGCCGGTATTTAAACACTCAAATGACGACCTTGGTGTTGTTATTATTCATTGCGACTAACAATCCAATGCTACAGGACTAAAAATGTGAAAACTGCTCCACAGCTAGCACTTGGCGCTAGCTAGGCTAACTGCTTTAGCTTGATGTTTGCTGGGCCTTGAAGCAGTGAGATGGTTCTCAGACAAGCCAGTATGTCCACTGAGGAGAAACGACCAGTGGAAGAAGTGTGGAGGACTCCTCTGTATTATTGGCTCATGAGACTTGGTCTTGTACTTATGAGATTTGCATGTTTTTTTTTTTTTACTGTCACTGTTCATTTGGACATGTCCATCACCTCTCTTTATGTCTTATGAGTAAGCATCCTGTAAGACTGATATGTAAATGAGCACTGTTTTGATTGGCTATGCTGTCTTATGTATCATTCAAAAAGCAGTGAATACCTTTAGGATCAGTGGGCGGGGCTAAACTGCTATAGTCTGAATAGGTGGATATATTCAAATTCAAGAAGTCAGAGATGTAGCTTGTACAACAGTTACCATGGAAGAAGGTACTTGTGGACGGAACTTGGAGTAGTCATATGTCCATGTGTTCCTCTCCTAATACAGCCAGCACTGAGTTTGTCTTGTGTTCCCCTCATTGCCCATTAGGGGGCAGCGTTTTTCTTCGGCCTCTCTAAGTTTCCTGGTGCCTTGCTTCCCCTCTGCTTTAGGCCCCTGGCATGTTGCAGTGTGTGTGTGTGGGTGTGTGACGGTGCCATCAGCAGGGGAGGGAGAAACACACATACACCCGCTGAGGGGAACATGTTTGTTTGTTTGACGGTTTTGTTTCTATTTTGGAGGATTTTGACTGAAGTTGAGACCTGGGCGGCCGAGTGAGTTATTTGTCGTATCTGCTCATTCAGCCGTGTTTTTATTTAAGCTATGGAGTGTGATATTAGTTTTTTCCAGAACAGTTGTTTCTCTCATTGTCGTTATTATTTTTATTCACACTAGTTGTGTGTTTTCGCAGGGTGTGAAAACATCAGCTGGGCTCAGGAACAATGACGTCCCAGTGATAAAGTCTTTGCATGGATAAAGATGATGTAGGCTAATATACACAAGATTAACTCCAAGTCCAATAAGATCTGTTCATACGACTCTAGAGCTTTTAGTGTAATGTGCATATACGTATAGATTAGTTAGACCATACAGTCTTAGGTATCCCATGAAGCTACAGCATTAGATTAGATTATTTTAGATTAGATTAGTTTAGATTATTTTAGATTAGATTAGATTAGATTATATTAGATTAGATTAGATTATTTGAGATTAGATTATTTTTGATTTGATTTGTTTAGTTTATTTTAGATTAGATTAGTTTAGATTATTTTAGATTAGATTAGATTAGATTAGATTAGATTATTTGAGATTAGATTATTTTAGATTCGAATCGATTAGATTATTTTAGATTAGATTAGATTATTTTAGATTAGATTAGATTACATTAGATTAGATTATTTTAGATTAGTTTAAATTTTTTTAGATTCGATTATTTTAGATTATTTTAGATTCTATTAGATTATTTTAGATTAGATTAGATTATTTTAGATTAGTTTAGATTATTTTAGATTAGATTATTTTAGATTATTTTAGATTAGATTAGATTATTTTAGATTACATTAGATTAAATTATTTTAGATCATTTTAGATTAGATTAGATTAGATTAGATTATTTTAGATCATTTTAGATTAGATTATTTTAGATGAGATTAAAATAAACTTTATTGCTGTTGTACAGAGTACTGATACAAAGCCAGTGAAATGCAGTTAGCATCCAACCTGAGGTGCAAATTACAGTATTATTTACATATAGAGTTCAGGAAAGTGAGTATTATGTTCAGTCATGGAGAGATGACTTTATGAATGTTTAGAACCTCAATCTGGGTGTTAATTTTATTAGAGCTTTTATCGGGATGTTTGGAACCTTAATCTGGATTTGAATTTTATTAGATCTTTATTCTGGGTGTTTAGAACCTCAGTCTGGATGTTAATTGTATTTGAGCTCTATTCTAGATTTTTATAACCTCAATCTTGGTGCTAATTTTATTTGAGCTTTAATCTGGATGTTAATTTTATTATAGACATATTCTGGATGTTTAGAACCTTAATCTGGATGTTTGGCACCTTAGTCTGGGTGTTAATTGTATTTGAGCTCTATTCTGGATTTTTAAAACCTCAATCTGGGAGTTTTTATCGGGATGTTTGGAACTTTAATCTGGATTTTAATTTTAGTAAAATGTTTTATTCATTTTATTGTAGCTGTGTTTTGGATTTTTTGAACCTCAATCTGGATGTTTAGAACCTTAATCAGTAAATTAATTATATTAGAGTTTTAATCTGGATGTTTGGAACTTCAGTCTGGATGTTAATTTTATTAGAGCGTTAATATGGATGTTTAGAAACTTAATCTGGATTTTAATTTTATTAGATCTTTATTCTGGATGTTTAGAACCTCAGTCTGGGTGTTAATTTTATTCGAGCTTTAAAATGGATGTTTGGAACCTCAGACTGGATGTTAATTTTATTGTAGACATATTCTGGATGTTTAAAACCTTAATCTGGATTTTAATTGTATTAGAGCCTCATTCTGGATTTCCATTGTTTTCAAGCTCTGTTCTGGATTTTTAGAGCCTCAATCTGGGTGTTAATTATACTAGCTTTAATCTGGATGTTTGGAACCTCAATCTGGATTTAATTGGAGCTTCATATCATGTTTGGATCAGGAAAGTAAGCATGGCCAGCAATGCAAAGGTTACAGCATGTACAGGTATGGACAGTAGAGTGAAAGAAAATACAGATGCTAATATAAATATAGCATACGTATGTACAGAGTGGAGAGAATACAGTATTGGTTGTATGCACTGTGAGAGCACGTATGTAAAAATGTTGAGTATGCAGAGTAAAAGATTTTAGAGTTATATACAGTATCTACAGTAACTGAGAGGATAGTAATAAGTATGATCAGTAATAGCACAATGGTTACTGTATGTCTTCTTTTAAATCTAGAGCAGCTACAGCACCTATACCTAACTACAGCAGACAGCCTAGAGCAGAGTACTGTTGTATAAGTCTAGCACACTTAGCACATCCAGAACATCCTTCCTACAGCTACAGCGGCAACCCCAGAGCAGCAAGAGCATGTGTTCTTTTAATCTAGAGAAGAATCTAAAGTAACCTGAGAACTGCGCTTAAGGTAGTAGAGCAGCTAGAGCGTCCATCATTACGGACTGATAATAACTTGGGCAACTGTTCTTCTGTTCTTATGAATCTATACCAGCGATGGCATTAGTGCTATATCTACAGATAGAGCAGACCATATGCACTGTGTTCTCCTAAATCTAGAGCAGCTAGAGAATACACACAGACTTACAGTAGACAGTCTAGAGCATCCAGAGATATGATAGAGCACCCTTCTAGAGCTACAGCTAAATCGGTCTCAGCCAGAGCACAGTCTAGAGCGACAACAGACAGTCTTAGTCTTCGTCAGCCAGGCAGTGAATTTGTGTATGTCTATAGCAGCTAGAGCACCAGCAACAAAAGACTGCCTAGAGCCAGTGCAAAAGACAGTCTAGAGCAGCCACAGCCTCTGTTCCGGCAGGTACAGCAAGTGTCTAGAACAGGGCAGCAACCCAAGGGTTAAGAAGAGCCATTTTGTCCATTAGGGTCCATCGTATAATGAGAAGAGCCTGAATAATTGAACAGCCTGAGGATGTTTCTCCAAGGCTGTAGAGCAGCTAGAGCATACATCCTTATGTAGGGAGAGTAGATTACAACAGTCTGAGTGTGGTGGTTAATGCGGATCTAGATCGTTATGCTCTAGACTCATGAGCCTACAGATCTAGAGCAGCAAGCAGTAAATCTAGATCTAAAGAAACATTTGAACGCTTAAATGGTTCTTATAATGGTACAATGGTTCTGCTGTTTGATGAGTTTCGAGAATGTGCTGTATATAAAGAACGTTTTTTTTATAGCACCAAAATTGTTCTTCTATACTTAACATCTATAGCTTAACATCATAACCATCGGAGAACCTGTTTTGGTGCTCTTGATAACCTTTGTAGTGATCCTTCTATGGTTACAAACTTGATATCATAACCATGACAGAACCCTTTTCAGGGAACCGTTTTCAATAAGGTTCTATAGGCAGCCGTTTCTTACTACCACAAAAAGGTTCTTCTGTCGTTACACATCATAACAGTAGAACCGTGTTTTGGTGCAATACAGCATTCAGTTTTCTAAAAAAGGTTATATATTTGCCACACATTCACCATCAATCTAGAACCATATCATCATGCAAACAGTTCTACCTTAATCTGGATGTTAATTGTATTAGAACGTTATTCTGGATGTGTAGAACCTCAATCTGGATGTTAATTTTATTAGAGTGTTATTCTGGATGTGTAGAACCTCAATCTGGATGTTAATTGTATTAGAGCGTTATTCTGGATGTGTAGAACCTCAATCTGGATGTTAATTGTATTAGAGCGTTATTCTTGATGTGTAGAACCTCAGTCTGGATGTTAATTGTATTAGAACGTTATTCTGGATGTTTAGAACCTCAATCTGGATGTTAATCGTATTAGAACGTTATTCTGGATGTGTAGAACCTCAATCTGGATGTTAATTGTATTAGAACGTTATTCTCGATGTGTAAAACCTCAATCTGGATGTTAATTGTATTAGAGCTTTATTCTGGATGTGTAGAACCTCAATCTGGATGTTAATTGTATTAGAACATTATTCTGGATGTGTAGAACCTCAGTCTGGATGTTAATTGTATTAGAACGTTATTCTGGATGTGTAGAACCTCAATCTGGATGTTAATTGTATTAGAACGTTATTCTGGATGTTTAGAACCTCAATCTGGATGTTAATTGTATTAGAACGTTATTCTGGATGTGTAGAACCTCAGTCTGGATGTTAATTGTATTAGAACGTTATTCTGGATGTTTAGAACCTCAAACTCGATGGTAATTGTATTAGAACGTTATTCTGGATGTGTAGAACCTCAATCTGGATGTTAATTGTATTAGAACGTTATTCTCGATATGTAGAACCTCAATCTCAATCAGTTTTCAAAAAGGTTATATATGCCACACATTCACCATCAATCTAGAACCATATCATCATGCAAACAGTTGTATATGAATCTAGATGAAGCCATTGAAGAACCCAGAAGTGTGTACCTGGTACTGTAAGTACTGATAAGGTGGTTGACAGTAACCTCTGTAGGAGCGCGACTGTCCAGCCCTAGAGCAGCTAGTGTTCAGCATCAGCTCAGTTTCATGTTGGACTTGGGAGGGCGAGGGAGAGTGTGGGGGGGGCTTCACTGTGTCAGTGCGCGGGCTCAGTAAAAGCCCCTGTGATGTGAGGAAGTGGGAAAAACATGTACTTGCACGAGGCCAAAGTGCTTCAGTGCTGTTGTTGCTAGCTGGTTCTGAAGGCTTGTGCTAATGCTCAGGAAAGGTTACCCATAAGCACACAGGAAGGTAGCATTGCTCTGGAGTCAACAGTGGGAGCTGTTTCAATAACAGAAGCTATGGCTGATTCAGTGTCCCTCAGCCGCTCTCACTGCTTACTACAGTTTCAGACTCGGAGCCGAACAGAGCCAGTGTAGGGCATATATAGAAAACTGAGGTCCAGTATGTGTTGAAATGCTGAATGAAGTACTGACAGCTGACTGCCCATGTGTCTCCTGCTAGCACCGTATTCACTGTTTCAGTTTTGGGAAAATTGTGTTTACTTTATACATTATTTCAAAAAATTATGAAACAACAAGATGTAAAATGATAACAAATTTATTAATTATGTGTTAACTCTATTCTGAATACCAGTGCTTTTAGAGCTTTATGTAGGATATTAGTTTTATTAAAAATTAATCCTGGATGTTACTTTTATTAAAAATTAATTCTGGGTGTTACTTTTATTAGAAATTAATTCTGGATGTTACTTTTATTAAAAATTAATTCTGGATGTTACTTTTATTAAAAATTAATCCTGGATGTTACTTTTATTAAAAATTAATTCTGGGTGTTACTTTTATTAGAAATTAATTCTGGATGTTACTTTTATTAGAAATTAATTCTGGGTGTTACTTTTATTAAAAATTAATTCTGGGTGTTACTTTTATTAGAAATTAATTCTGGATGTTACTTTTATTAGAAATTAATTCTGGGTGTTACTTTTATTAAAAATTAATTCTGGGTGTTACTTTTATTAGAAATTAATTCTGGATGTTACTTTTATTAGAAATTAATTCTGGGTGTTACTTTTATTAGAAATTAATTTTGGGTGTTACTTTTATTAGAAATTAATTCTGGATGTTACACTTATTAGAAATGAATTCTGAATATTTTGTTGGAATTTTATTCTGGATGCTACTTTTATGAAAAATTAATTCTGAATATTGTTTTTTTTATTAAGGATTTACTCTGGATGTTTCAAATTTCAATCTGGATATTAATTTTATAAGAGCTTTATTTTGGAAATTATTAATTTTTTTTGCTTATTTCTGGATGTTTAAAACTTCAATTCGGATGTCACTGCTATTAGAACTTCACTGTGGATGTGCATCTTATTAGAATTTTGTTTTTGATAATATTTTGAACTTTATTCTAGATAGTTCTTAGGAAATCTAATTGTGATTATTTATTTTATTCTAAATATCTTTTATAATTAGAAGGTGGAGTTAAAAATAGGATTTCCTCATGATAATTATTTTTACTTTGGTAGTGGTGAATATTTAGCCAGATATAATCTTATTCTGTATATTGATTCTGTAAATATTATATAGATATTGATTATGAACATAATTGGAAATTGTTATAAATTATTTTTGAATGCTTTGTATTTATCTTTTTAACATGTCTAAAGTTTCTGTTGCAGCTTCTTGCTGATAATATGAAACCTGTGATGTTCTAGAGAACCAACAAGGTTAGAATCATTTATACACAATAACCAGCTCTATAAACGTTACTGCAGCAGTGTGCCATTGTGCACCTTCTCTCTCTCGCCCTCCTCTATCTCCTGGAATGCCCCAGACCAGGAGGAGTTGTGCTATTTTTGCTAATCTGATCTAACACCTCTGTCTCTCTCTCTATCTCTCTCTCTCTCTCTCTCTCTTTCTGTTCCCACCTGCAGCCACACACACACCGACACCCTCTCAGTGTGAGTGGGCATGATGAGTTTTACCTTTCTTACATATATGCACTTTTTGCTTAAGGGTGTATATGTGAGAAAGGTAGAACTCATCATGCACTCAGGTACAGGAGTATGATGGTCTCAGGTACAGGAGTATGCTGGTCTCAGGTACAGGAGTATGATGGTCTCTGGTCTATGATGGTGGCAGGTACAGGAGTATGATGGTCTCAGGTACAGGAGTATGATGGTCTCTGGGCTATGATGGTGGCAGGTACAGGAGTGTGATGGTCTCAGGTACAGGAGTATGATGGTCTCAGGTACAGGAGTATGACGGTCTCAGGTACAGGAGTATGATGGTGGCAGGTACAGGAGTATGAAGGTCTCAGGTACAGGAGTATGATGGTCTCAGGTACAGGAGTATGATGGTCTCAGGTACAGGAGTATGATGGTCTCAGGTACAGGAGTATGATGGTCTCAGGTACAGGAGTATGATGGTCTCAGGTACAGGAGTATGATGGTCTCAGGTACAGGAGTATGACGGTCTCAGGTACAGAGGATTATGTATGGTTTCAGGTACCAGGAGTATGATGGTACTCAGGTACACTAGGAGTATGACAGGTCTCAGGTAGGCAGGGTAATTGAGAGGTCTCGCAGCATGGTCTCAGGTACAGGAGTATGATGGTCTCAGGTACAGGAGTATGATGGTCTCAGGTACAGGAGTATGATGGTCTCAGGTACAGGAGTGTGATGGTCTCAGTGGGAGGATCAGGTACAGGATGTGATGGTCTCCCAGACTGTGAAGAGTCTCAGTACCGAGTATGACGTGTCTCAGGTACAGGAGTATGATGGTCTCCAGACTATGAAGGTCTCATGTACCGGAGTATGATGGTCTCAGGTACAGGAGTGTGATGGTCTCAGGTACAGGAGTATGATGGTCTCAGGTACAGGAGTATGATGGTCTCAGGTACAGGAGTATGACGGTCTCAGGTACAGGAGTATGATGGTCTCAGGTACAGGAGTATGATGGTCTCAGGTACAGGAGTATGATGGTCTCAGGTAACGGTAGTATGAAGTCTCAGGTACAGGGCTTATGTACCTGGGTATCAGGTAACATGGAGTGTGATGTCTCCAGGTTTACTAGGAGGATGTGGTCTATGGTGACAGGAGTATGATGGCCTCAGGAGCGTGTTCATTTGCGCTCCTTCGCATCTCTCTCAGGTGCGTCTTGCCTAATATCTCTTTCATCTTATTCAGGTATCTCTTCCCTCCATCTTTCGCTCCCTCTCCCAAAAGTAGGAACTTGGATTTCCGTCAGTCCCCCCCCTTTTCCTCCTCTCT